>JALIRR010004102.1:5000-15000 GCA_023091755.1 Montipora sp. Colony 1 RG-2022 | reverse complement strand
GCTGTCTACTCCTGAACGATAAATTTTGACCCGTTCTCACGTGAAAATGCTGCAAACGAGCACTCTTAGCCTATTAACCAAAGCAAAAGACACCACATCTCTGCGCGCAATGACGTTTGGGAACACCTGGATTCAAAAACCGTTTCGACCGCCAGGTTAGAGCTAAAGAATTATACTTCGAATTAGTTTCGGAAATATCTAAGAAGAGTGTCCTTCAGAGAGGATAGAATCTTATGAAATTGCTTTAGCCAAATACAACCGACACTGGCAATCCAATTAGCCGTTGAATGCTTTGCGGACTCGTATAATTAAGCTGAATGGAATTTATGCACAATGACTTTAAGAAATTACCTAATACGGGTCCTGAAACCTTTGTGATATTCCTCTAACTTATGCCTCCTATTAATTCATTGTGTTTCCATCTCAAACTGCATAATTATGCCATTCCGCAAACTCACGGCACTTTTTATCCTCACCGCAAATGAGCCAATTAGAGCGAGAGGAAAATGCATGAAGCTGGCGCAAAGCGCGCGAAAACAACGGCGAGAAAGACACAGACGAGATTGTGTTTTCCTCACATTGGATCTGCCCGAAGCGAAAGATTTGCAAAACCGCAGAAATCAGTAAGTTACTTTCAACACTAAACAAAAGCCACTTTAAAGACTTGTGATAGACGTAAAAACCTTTAGAGAGCATCAGAATGACGTTTACAGGAAGCAACTACTGTACACCTTATCAAGTGCTCTCCAAACTTTCTTCGAGAGGATCCATAATTCGGTATACACACAGCTTGTTACAAAAAAAGAGTGTTATAAAATTAATGCGTTTTCACCAAAGCAAGAGAAAGGTTTCGTACATCCGCGTTCTC
Source organism: Montipora sp. Colony 1 RG-2022 (assembly GCA_023091755.1). Lineage (NCBI taxonomy): Eukaryota > Metazoa > Cnidaria > Anthozoa > Scleractinia > Acroporidae > Montipora > Montipora sp. Colony 1 RG-2022. The sequence continues at coordinate 14,132 of JALIRR010004102.1, read as the reverse complement.
GACAAGATTACAATGCACATTCGCACGAACTGAATTGGTATTTTCAGAGACTCTATTAGAACTACATATACTGGCGTTCCTCGAATCCCATGTGTTCGCATGACGTCACTTCCGCTATGTCGGCATTCCAAACAAATCCCCTTCGAATTCGCTTCTATTCTTATGAAACTATTTTCCTTTGATTCATTATTAATAAATGGCCGCACATCACGTGATTCACAACAAATATTAACTAATAGCCCAGAAGCCCACTCCTACACCCTCTGTCGCGAGAATTAGCTATTACCCCTTTCTACGGTGTATTTTTTTTTAATTTCTCAAGCTTATTGCTTGTGTTTCAAAGATATCTGTTCATTTACCTGCGTTATTTTGGCATAAAAAGGAATTTTGATCAATTACAAATGGCAACACTCACAAGGTCAAAACAAAGAAGCGGTAGCGAAAATAAAACTAAAATTAAGTGAATTTCTTCGATTTTTTCCGTTTCTTTTCCGAGTAGATTTTATAAGCGTCTCTTAAACGTCTTTCAAAGTTAAGCAGTACTTTGAGAAGAAAGCGAGGGGAAGGGAGTGGAGAAGCTGCCTTACACTCCTTCTCTTTCACATCTCAGTTTACGGTTGAACAGAGTACCTTGACAAAAATATTTTCTTTCAAGATTTTAAATACAAAAATACCTGTGGCCAATTCAACTGACAAAAATATCCCCTTACAATTACGAAAAAAATCCAAATATTACAGTTCACAATTTACGAATGATTTACCTCGCTCCAGTATTGCTCTGCTTGAGGATCTTCAGAGTGAAGCGACAAGTCAGTGTGGTCTTCTCGCCTGACTTCTCCAAGGGGAAATTTTCTTCAATAGTAAGGCCTTGTTTGTTCATCAAACTGCGGATTTTGAGGGACATCCGGCCCAAGAGCTTGGTTCCTTTAGCTTCCACGATCTTGATCACAGCTTCCTGTCCCTCGGGATCTCCCACAAGGAATCGAAGGGCCTGTTTCCATTCCAGGTCTTCTCCGCTTCTCGTGCATTGAAAGGTTTGCAAAGTGCTCTCACCCACGGTTATCTCGCAGTAGACACTACGCAACGCCCCTTCTCTACCACTGGTCACTGGCACATCGGACGCTGATATGGGCTTGACAATGAGCGCTACCACAGAATGGCCGTTCTCAAGGGGAGGAGACAGATCTGATGGCGAAGAACTGAGGGCAAACCAGGACAGTTGCAGACGAATCCTTCCTTGTTTTACCCCCTCCAGATGCAGCCACATATCACGGTGGCCCGTCTCCACAACAGGCGCTATATTAGTGTCGACCGAACCAATCTTTGTATCTTTCGACGCAGTATTTTCATCGTAGACCTTTGCCTCAACTCGCTGCCCTTCGGCATTGTCGACAAACGCTTCGAAGGTCTCGTTCCATTCCGGGTTGAGGTTATTTTGTACGATCTTGGTACGAAAGCTTTGTGCACCCACTCGAATGACCACATAAGGATCCGATTTTCCCTTTTTCACGATGCCGATGTCTTTCGCGAGCAGGTCTTTCGCTTCCACGACTTTCACTCGAAGGACACCTTCGGGGATCGGGTACTGCAAATCGCTGGCATCGACTCCTGCAGCGAGAGGCACAACAACTCGGTTCGGCAGCACGACAAACGATGAGACGGCATCGCCCGTGATTCGGCGGAGAGAACTTTTCAGTCCGGGAAAATCTAGAACATTCAATAGATTAGTCAAGTCGAATTTCAACTTCGGCCTGTTCAAGAAAAACACAGTCACTCCACCGATAGGATTGTATTCCGAAACAAGTGGTTTGAAAATAACTCGGAGAATACCACGGACTTCGATGTTGGACATCCCCAGCTTGAACTTTTTGACTGACAACTCTATCGTGGCGTCGCCATTGTAACACAAATCCATGTCGAAAATAAATTCCGACTTCCTGTCTTCCTTACTCTTATAAGAGGTGACATTTGCCACGTATGGCGGCGTGTTCCCGAGGTCGATCGTCTCGAAATACAGCGTGCTTAAGGCATTCGGCATGTTTTTCTGCATTTCGGGCTCCACGTTTTCCTTGATAATTTTGCATACCATCTCATTTACGTACGGCCACATTTGATCCATGATGCGATTCACCCACTCCGCTTGTTCTTTTTGAGGTAAACAGACCCATGATGGAAGATCTTTCACTTTGTCGATGAAAGAGGACTTTAAAGCCTTCTCCATGCGCTCTCTTCGTTTTTCCTTCTTGTCCATTTGAAATTCCCAGCCAACGAAGATCATTAAGATCATGATTATCCAGGCAAAGCTGAAATGAAAATGGCCGACCAGCCATAACGCAAATGAGACGCCGAAAAGCAGCAAAAATTCGCTCCTCTGGTCGCGAGACATGTGCCGAAAATTGTACCAGATTCTCTTGTAAGCTGGCTTTGGCTCGAGTGTAACAGGCTCAACCTTCTCCTCCAACTTACAACTCATTTTGTCCGTGCAGAAATGAAAGCTCTCTTGTGGGATGTGTTGCGAGAACGAAAATTCTCGAACTCGCTTTGAATTCTGTCCTGGCTGGGAGAAAGCTTTCAAAGACAGAGGCGGAAACTAGATATTCCTAAATGCGGCTCCTTGATGTTTCGTTTGTGCAAAACTTATTGCATTGCCGAACAAAATGTTCGCCGTTTGTTTAAAACTACGCCCCAGAGCTGCCGAGACAAAATAAGAATTTATATCTTGTTTATGGGGCACTTTTAAGTCTATTGTGTTTATGAAAATCAATAAATCAATCAACCAATCACATACGACATATCTAAAGATCAATACATTGAAAAGGTAACGCGTGGCAAACCAAGGATGAACTAATTAGCAATTTCGTCGTTCACAATTTTGCTCTTCCGAATATTTGATCTAAGACTTGAAAATCACTCACTCAAAAGGTTTTACGCCGCTCAAAGCATTACAAGGAAGTTAATCTTTGGCGATATTCAGCCCATCAAATATGTTATGATAGAGAACAGATCCTACCTTCGGGGAGTCCAAGAAACCATGTCACACAATTTATAGGTATTTGTTTATGCAGTCCTTATTTAAATATTTCTTTATTTCAATTCATGGCATACTTGAACAAGTGAAAAATAAATGAAGGCCAATGGATGAAATACAGAGTCCCGGGTGCCGTTTCTCGAAAGTCCCGAAATTTTACGGGCCATTTTTGGGTGTCACAATTCCCTTTATAACTCAAGAACGGAGAGCATTTAATTCGTCAAACTTCACAGTTATTTTTCTTTTTGTTACCTTGAAAACATGTTAAAAGATCGGCTTTCCAAAACAAGCGGTTGGCAATTTCACAGATGGCTTAACTAATTGCGCTTTACTGAAGAGAATTTGAGCTTGGAGCTCTACGAATGTTCTCCGGTGAAAGATTCCAAGTATGAACATTTCTATAAAAATAACTAAATTTAAGAGCCTTTGTTTTAGCATATCTCTTCCTTTATTAACATAAATCATCATATTGCCATAACTGACATTGATGACAGGGTGAGATTAACCAAGATTTTAACAACATACTTAGAGCGCTTACCAGGCCGAGAGTCAGTCAAGAACGTTTTTATTTTGCTCACTTAATTTGTTTTTGCGAGTAGGATAAATACAGGTAAAAGAAATTAAAAGTGTAGTCTGAATACTTGGGGACGTTTTTTTTATTGCATGAAACACCCTCATGCTGAAGAACAGCTCAAATTGCAAAGAATGACGGAGTTTCCGGTGCCGCTGTAGTCTGACTGGAATTCTCTAGCAACATGTGGCCGGTTAGGCAGCGATGTCTCAAAGGAGATACGTCCAGAAATGCAGGCAATGGCAAAAATAGCAAATTTGGTGAAATTGCGCTATTAAAGAGGGCGTCGTGTGGTGGATTTGACAGAATTCGCCGAATCCTCCATTTTCCCCATTATCTGCATTTGTGGACGTAAGTGTCTCAAAAAAATTATGGTGTATGAAGCCACTTAATTTTAAGGCAGCAAGAAGTCAAGAGGGATTTAGCCGACTGCAGGAACATGTAGGTGCAGAAGTGTTCGGGACACTTTAATCATTGTTTGTCGCTGACAGTTTAAAATTCATCAGGGAAATTACTGATACCGCCGTCCAGAAGAAGGCAAGGCTACAAATCCTAGGGTAACCACGATTTGTGAGAAGGCACCAATTTTCTATAATCCTCATAAAGTCGAACAGTGTAACCATGACACTGCAGATGTAGCCACAATCAGTGGCAAAAGTCTTGGGAGACTTACACTTTGAAGTTGGTTTTCTTACTGAGTTTTGACTAATTGACCCCCTCCCCCCACCCGGACAATGTTGCCAACAGTGAACCGACATTTTCTTGTATTTAAACATTGATTGAGGGAAGGGGGTACTTGTATTTTGAAGTTTTGAAACCTTAAGTGGAGTGTTGACAGTTATGCTTAGTTTCTGACGTCTGCGAGATTTTCAGGCCCATCATATCCTACCGTTAGTGTCCGGGCCCCCCTGACTACTTTTGCGACTGATTGTACAGAGGAAGTCTAAGCGTGGTAGTCCATAGCCTGGGTAGTAAGCATTTCCGTGGGGGTTTCATGGAACAAAAAGAAGCGAGCTTTTCGATGGCGCAGTTGACCGAGAATTGCTGTCGCCCCAGTTTTTGCTCGGTCAAAACATCGCGATCGAAAGCTGAGCCATCTTCTCGGTCTGTTTGTCTATTCTGTGAACTGAACCCCTACGAAAACGCCTGCTGCGCTTGCTTCTTGGACTACCCCACGTGGACCTCCTCTATAGCTACAAGTGTGCAAGCATTTTTTTTCTGAAACAAACCATTGAACAGCCTTTCCCATGCCTCTCTCGATTGCTTTGTCTGTTTCATACATTGTAATGAGGAGGCCAAGGGGCACCCAACGTCAATATTCGGAAAATATCTGTTCAGAAGACGATTTGAGATCTAGAATTTTCCAAACATTTGTTGTAAAATTTCTTGCTTGCCTGCCTGTCCTAGGAGTTTCGAACATCTACAAAATGGTATAATTGCCCATTTTTTTAATGGGTTTTTACCCTAAAAAGGTCGCCTAGAATTATCGAGAGCCTTTTTTCTAGCTGAAAATTTCGAAAAGGTTAGTTTTAATCTCTATAATTTTCAGATCACTACACTTTCAGCTAGAAAATCCGAACAGATGAAAAAATTTTAGGGGATAAAAATATGCCTATATCTACCGTTTGACAATGCTATGTTTAAGTGGTTTTGAACTATATTCTCGTTGGGTGCCCCTGACGCCTTATTTGACAGAGTGGATTCCTGGGGGCCTAAACATGAAATGAATTCTTTTTACATCCATGACTGTTTGGGACAACAATAATAAGCCCTGGCTTCCGATTCACTAAGTTGAAGGAGCATCACCCTCACTTCGAAATTCACTACTGACCGTTCTTTTAAGCTCTGGCGGTTTCCTGGGAAACTAACTGTAAGTTAGGCATGAAGACTGCAAAATGGATTTCCAGAAGCGAAGTCGAAGTTTCTAGTTTAGTTTTTCAAATAACCGATAAATTTTATGTGATGTTAGGAAATCGCAAGTGAATAAAAGTTTTACATGTAAAGGGTATTAGTGCCAAAGTTCTGATGCTTTTCAATTAAATTTCCTTAGATATTTCATCAAGTGATGTATTTGCACATGTAAATATAGATCGCTAAATAAGTACGACACTTGCTCGCTCGAATAATGGCATAAAAAAAAACATTCTTTGTACTCAAAATAAATAATCAAAATTTCATTGCTTTGATTTGACGAGGGAACAAAATCATTCAGTGGTGCGTGCATCCTGCGGGGTGAGATGAAAGATAAAAGATACGAAGTCCTTTACGATTGGTTGATCGTTTCCAGATGTCTGTTTTTCAACGAATAGAATTTTCCTGCTGCGTTTTGTTTAAAACATCTGGACACGTGAAGCAAAATTATAAGGCAAAGAGAAAATTGCATGCAAGTGATGGTAATATTAAGATTCACAACAGCCCGAGGAAACTTGACATTGCTGGTGTATATATGCTTGCATTTTAGGTATAGAGGGGAGAGTGATTAAAGGTAAGAAATTGTGAATCTGCCGTTTGAAAACATTTCGTTGCGAAAAAGTCTATTTTTGCTCCGAATTTATGGTATCTCTGATAGACTGCTTAATTTTAGATTCTCAAGGAGTAAATTTGAAATCGTATGATATCATCGCAGTTGGTGAAATGAAATCGAATGTAATTGTTGCTGATTTTCATATTGCAGGCAGATCTGAGACCATTGCCAGATTACGAAAAATGCGAGATAAAAGCAGCCCGATCTTACGAAGATTAGTCCAAGCTTTCTCGAAGAATTATCAAAGGCGACTTTTCTTTTATTTAATTGTGTCTTCCATGCTGTGGTTATGGGGAAGATGGGATATGAGCTTTGCGTGGATCTTGGTGATAATTTCAATCTATTTACTAGGGGAATACCGTTCGCAAGAAAGAAAACGAAAGCGGCGTACATTCCATCAATTGTTGGACGAATCGAAATTCTCGAAAGTCGGTTCTCTCAAGTTACCGCCCCAGCATCTTACAGACAAGGAGAAAGCAGCGTGGATCAATGAAATAATTAATAGATCATGGTCGTCGATCGAGGGATTGACACGAAGTATCTTGATCGAACATATGGAGCCAGAACTACAGAAAAGGCTCCCAGCGGCGTTGAAGAGTTTGCGTTTTGACAAAATTGAACTCGGCAAAATACCACCGTATATCGGAAATATAACTTCGTACGGTCGCCAGGGCAACAGCCGGCCTTCCGAATATATGATGGATGTCGATCTGTTTTACAAAGGCGATGCACAAGTGAAATTTACCGTGAAAAATGTGAAAATGGGAATTACGGATTTCCAAGTTCACGGAACGCTTCGAATCATTTTAAAACCCTTGTTTTCCTTTCCGCCAATCATCGGTGGAGTTACAGTATTTTTCCTTAAGAGGCCGAGCATTGCTTTTAATTTGACCAATATGCTGAATGTACTGGAGATTCCCGGACTGAATAAAACCCTGCGGCATATCGTTGATGACGTCATAGCTGCCAATGTTGTCCTTCCCAATAGGATTGCAATTCCATTGGCGGGAAGAGTGGACGTCAGCGACTTGCAATACCCGGTCCCCGAGGGACTGCTACGCGTCCATTTAGTAGAAGCGAGGGAACTGGTAGCTTCAGATGCTTCATTAATCGGTTCGGGTTCCTCAGATCCCTACGCAGTCCTTGAGGTCGGCGCTCAAACATTTCGCACCGAAACGAAGAAAAATGATTTGAACCCAGTATGGCAGGAGACGTTCGAAGCATTCGTGGACAATTCAGAAGGACAAGAATTGCAAATTTCCCTTTATGACAATGATGTCACTTCAAAAGATACAATACTCGGCAAGGTTAATTTGAACATCTGTTCTGTCGTCGAAGGGGGCGCCCTGGACATTTGGATGCCTCTAAGTAAGGCCAAACAAGGTAAAGTCCACTTGAAGGTTGACTGGTTTGCCCTCAGTAGTCACCCCCTTCATTTCAGATACACCAAAGAACCCGAAAGCGTAGCAGTCTTGATAGTCAAGTTGATCAAGGTGACGAATCTCCCAAGCCGTAAGAAATCCGCATTGACAAGAAAGGTGCATTGTGTGGTGACTGTAGGAAAAAACTCCCTATCTAGCGCATGCGTGCATGGAGATGATCCAACATGGAATGAATCACTGCAATTTTTGTTGACTGATCCGCATGAAGAAGCCCGTGTTGAAGTCATGGAAGGCGATTCTTCTGTGGGGTTTGTGTTGTTCACTGCTAGAAAGCTCATAGAACTGCAAGACATGACTTTGCAGGACACTTTTCCATTGCAAAGCACCACTGTCGGAAACGGAAATGGGAGCTGCGTCACATGTAAGTTTGTTCTGCGTGCTTTAAAGGCTGTGGGCGCCCCCGGTGCTTCCGGTTTCTTGAAGACTGACCGGAAGTTTCAAGCATGTGATGATAACGATCACTGTCCTCAAAGGCTGGACAGACCGACAATGATCCCGGAAGTTGATGGTCATGGTTCCTCTTTATCCACTGAGAATTTCAGCAGTGGATCAACTGAGAAGGCATCAACTTCCGGTTCTGGTTCAGTATGTAATTCCTCGCCAAGTGGTAGCATTATTGATGAGGGCTCTAAGGGGCAAGATCTCGATGTCTCGGGACTAGATTACCTCTCCCGAGGAGAAGTCTCATTGAGTTTGATCTACAATCATCGAAGAAACCGCCTCATGGTAACCATTCTCAACGCCAAAATAATATCCTCGTCCTTGCCGGCTTCTAAAGCAAAACTTTACGTTCAAACCAATCTGCTACCTTCTCGATCCAAGAAAACTGTGCGCAAAACGTTTACTTTCCCAGGAAATTTAAATCCCATATTCAATGAGAGTTTCGACTACGTCATCGGACTCGATCAGTTAGTGGATAGAGAACTGCAAGTTGCTGTTCAAAACGAGAAGCGTGTACAATTAGCGCGGAAACAGCGTGAATTGATCGGATCATCTTCTATTAAACTCTGTGACTTGAGTTTGTCTGCTGGCGTGACGCTTACTTGCGAGTTGAACAAATAAATTCGTAGCTAGTACCCAGAGTTACATTGGACATAGGTTGATGAGACCCCACGTGCGACCTCGTGGTTTTCATTAGCGATGCTACCATGAGCACAAGCGACATGCGCAAACGCATTGACTTGTTGTTAATTGTCTTTTGTTCTAAAAAACTCACCCATGATTAAGTCCTGGCGCCAATCAAACTAGGCTCTAACTGGAACCTATTACCGGAGGGAAAAAGCGACCGGCGAAACAAGGCGACATTAAGCTAGGGGCAAGCTTTTTTTTCTACTGTCAAATTGTAGGTTTTGTACAGTATAATTTTATCTCCCTTGTTTTTAAAGCAAACATCACGTCTGGATCTCTTGTAATTTCCAGTCCTCAAAATGAACTTACATCTCCTGCCAACCAGGCTAAATGGAGCAATCTGATTGGCTAGTTTTCAGTCAGGATTTTACAGTACGGACCATTACCATGGAAACGGTCCGTATTTTCTCTCTCTCCCGGGAAATTCAAATTGAGCGAA
>JALIRR010004101.1:30000-38149 GCA_023091755.1 Montipora sp. Colony 1 RG-2022 | reverse complement strand
AACTACTGGGTGACCAGTAATCAATGTCTTTACCCTCGTTAAATAAAGTTATTTATTTATTTAATTTATTTACAGCAGGTGCAAACAGAGCAATGAACCAATCCAAATTCGTAGCAATTCCATGCAACTCGTTCAAAGTGCAGGAAAAATCATGCGTGCAAGTCAAGATTGGTTTTGGCTTTTCTTCTTATTGGTGGATAAACATTTGTAAACCATTCACTAAGCGAAGCAATTGCAATCACCTAATTACTTTCGACAGTCATGAAAACTGCTCTATGAAAGCTTGACTGATGGTGATTACGTATAACGGTTTGAACACTTCACCAAATAAACACACAATGCAGATTGATGGCCTAATAAATTAACTGAAAATTTAAATTTCACCTGCTCTGGTGGGTTCTTGTTTTCACTCCCAAGCCGGCCTGAACTGGGCATACTTAGTAAGTACTTTACTCTAGTGCCAGACTTTCGAACCTTGGGAGTCAATGGGTTAATTCTGCCATCTTCCACTATATTTTCAAATCAAAATTGGCCATTTAAAAATTTCTTTACAAGCAAGTTAAACTCATCAGCAAAGCGAAGATGCTGATTATGTTTTCCTTGTGGCATGATGTGAAGCTTGGATCCTGGTATGTTATTATGTAGGTATTCAGGATGAAACTGTGGGACCAGAGGGTCCTTCTGACCATGGACCACCAGGGTGGGGCAAGTGATACTCTTGACTGCTTTTGTGCAAATGTCTCCTCCCCTGTCAGTATAGTATTTGCTGATACCATCTATCCACCCACTTTGTATTTCTTGGAGACCTTCCTTGCCATACAATGCTAATATAAAACAAAAATGTTAAAGAGCTAATGGATTAATATGTTTGCCAAGTAGGCTTGATGAAACAACCTCACAACGTCTCGAAACCTTAGTTAGTTTACCTAAGGTTTCTTTGGGAATTACTATCAATAATGCTTTATTAATATATTACATTATTATGAATTATTTTAACCAACCAATTTAATCTCTTCAGTCCACCAAAGAGATTAGTTATTTAATAAAAGGACCATAAATATAGGAGTAAGAGTCTTAGTAGACGTACAGCTTGCAGAAACTATAAGACTACGTCGCCTCCAAGCAAGATCTTTTTACCTGGATTCATACTGCTATTTGACTTCTTTTAAGGTTTGTCCGTCCCCGATCCTTTCTTTCTTGTCTTGGCCATTTTGTTAAATGTTTTTCGCGATAATTTTTCCTTGAGAGAGAAGAATCATCAGCCACTTGCCCATGTGCGATTAGTATGTACGAGCTCAACTGGAAACTAGTACATGTGGTAGTGGGGGTGGTAGGGGGGGGGGGAGGGTGAGGATTAGGTACAGTTAAGGCAGAAAAGACTCTGCTTCTGGGCAGCCCGGCAGAATGAAAACGAATTAATGATCTCGTATGCATCATGAACTGAGTTCAGCTGATCCAATGCTCTAAGTGGGGCTCAGAGACGCACTGTACCCATTGTCCATTCACTCTCGCAATTGCCGTGCAGTTTCTCATGCGGTCCTTGATGCCCTCTGCCCATCGGCATCGAGACTGAAGCATCATAAAGCATCAAAGTTGTCGCAAATAGCCACAAAAATGTCCGACAAAACAGACGCATGGATACGCTTTATATGCGCTTTACTCTTTTCTAACAGTTCTCCAGTTCTCCTTTTATTATTTTCATTACAATTTTAGATATTTGTTCTTGGAAAATGGAAATGAAAAAGGGCAGTAATTTTACTACTCCAGATTTTGATATTTTAGAATAGTGGCTTGACTTCATATTTTTTCTGTAAGTTTTGGTTAATTTCAGTTGTATCATTTTTGTTAATAAAGACGTGGGTTCTTTACTCATCAAGATGCTAGAGCGAACCACAAGCGCGAATTCAACCACTCACGCCGCAGATGATGCGCGTCTGCGTAATTGAAAGTTCAATTCCGGACAGAGAATAAATGCAATTCAAATTGGAAAGTAGCCTATAGACTGCCTCAACGCCATCCAATATTTGTCAATGAGTGGTTGAACTCAATCTCGTCCCCAGAGTCCGCTTTTCTTTTGGTCAGCATTACATCAAGAACACGGACAGTGACTCTGGTCACTTCCAAGGCAGGAAGTCCGCACATCAAGGACTTCCGGCTCGTCTACGCACGCTCAGAAATTTGAAACAACAGCGGTTGTCAACGGTTATAAAAATGGACCTTCACTACGACTGCGCATAAATTGGAAGTGGCCAGAGTCCGTGTTCTTGGTGCTGACCGAAAGAAAAGCGGACTCTGGGGACGAGATTGTGTTGAACTTTGCTTTGAATGTGAAAGTGAAAGAAGCCTGGGAACGAAACTTAAAGCTCAGCAATTATGACGACAGTTGCCATAACAACTGTTAAATTGAAACATTTTTTTTCGCGGCTTTGTTCAGAGTTTACTGTGCAAAAGTTCAAAAATGTTTACTGCTTATGCGCAAGCTATTCCAGGTGGATTAGCTAACCATATGAATAGTCAAGTGTCGGGAGAAGTTGAAAATGGCGAAACTTTCGCCTCTCAGAGTTTTCTTTCTACCAGAGACTGGAATGCGGCAGGACCAACCACAAACCAGTTGGCCTCATATGCATCACGTGAGGATATTCAGCAGGTAGGAGTTGCCTTTTCAAAGACCACACGCACATTTGTACAGAAGGCAGATCCCATGTTACGGTTGCTCATTTCTTGAAAATATTATTTATTTATTTATGTTACTCGCTTACTCGCGCTATCCCTTAAGAAACATATTTGCTTGCAATTGCTAAAGTTAAGCGCCTTTTCTTGAAAAGTCAACTTGAAACTCTTGGCCGGGTTGAAGTAGTTTCCTTTCCCTACAGTCCGACGTGGTGCCCGAGTTTGTCTCATGATAGTTTTCAAAGTGATTTTTCCAGAGAGAATTTAATTTTTTTTGCAGGTTTAAATGATGAGCGCATGCAAAAAAACTCCATCGTTTCTGTGACGCAACGTTCCAATCATTTGCTGAATAAACGGCAACCAGAGGATGAATACACAGATATCGATCTTTTGAAATTTACTCATAGAAGAAAAAGCATCACCTCAAAACCTCGGGAAAAAACTTAAGTGCAATTTTTCTTTAGAACCTCAAACAGATAAAATCCATATATTTAACAACATTTATGAGCGCGCATTGGATGTGAGTTTTCCTGTAACAAATCTCATATCCAACAACTACAAATTCAGTATTGTTTTATTAAATTTTAAACGAATGGATGCTTGGAAATTTTATACAGCACCAAAGCTTAAAACGGGGATGTAGTAAGCTAATTATCAGAGCGCAAGAAAGGGGATATACCAGGTTAAGAATTAATCGGGTTATCCTTAAACACAGTACGCGCATGCTAAGGCTTCCGGCGAGCATCATGTGAGCTCTGGTTGATTTTTTTCCCTGTAGTTTCCTTTTGTCAATCATTATTAAGTTTGGATACTTTGTCCAGTATAGCCACGCACTAAGGCTCAGTTGGTTGAGCATCGGGTTGTCATACGGGAGGTCGCGGGTTCGAACCCCGGCCGGATCAATACTCAAGATTTTAGAATTGCAATTTTATCTGCAAATGGTTAGACTTTCAAGTCTTCTCGGACAGGACTATAAAGCGTAAGCCCCGGCCGTCTCACAAACATCTTCTACGTTCATAAGTTCCCTGTGGGACGTTCAAGAACCACACCCTATTCGATGAAGTCTCCGGTATGGCGGCTGTCCTGTCCTCTCCTTAGAAGTGGCCGATGTCTCCAAAAAGGCTTGTGGTGTATGAGGCCACCTAAGCAGAAACAGCCATACAGTAAGTCAAAAAAGGGGCTTTGCCGAGTGCTGGAATATGTAGATGTAAATGTAAATGTAGATAGCTATAAATTCGAAAGCGTAAGCTAATAAATATCTTCCTTTTCTTAGAGAGAAAAAGAATTGCAACTTGAATTGGCATCCCTCAAGACCAAGTGTCAGGGTAAGTGAACAACGAAACAAATGATTGATATAAAAATAGAAAAAGAAATTGTGAGACAGAGAATCACACGTTTTGAAATTACCAAGTCAGAATAACCCTCGCCTACTACACCAGCCAAACTGTACCTTCCTCAAAGAAGAGATAATAATTGATGATAGAATATGATACGTGACAGAATAACATCCTTGTTTAACCTCCCACAATTCGATCGATTTCAGAAAAGGAAAGAGAAATCGTTCAGTTAAACGATAAGCTGTCAAGGATGAACAACTGTCACAAGAAAAAAGAAAATGAGTTTGAGCAAAAGATGGAGGAAACTGTTGGTCAGCTAACAAAGGTGAAAAACTCTGCTATTTTGGCCAACGAGAAATTCATGAAGAAGAATTTGGAATGTGAAGATTTGAAGACTAAACTTCAAACAGCTAAAGGTAGGTGTTCACGGACCCAGAACGGAAAGAGATCAAAGCGCTATGTTCAAAAGCTGACATCAAAAGATCCAAAGTCTTACATTTACATTTACCATATTAAAAGTATTCCCTCTCTACGATGTACCTACCGATGGGAGGCGGCTGTATTCGCAGGCTCACAATACTCCACTCTTAAAACCATTAAGACTTGATGCTGTGGCTAGTGTGGCGGGCAAATTGTTCCACTGCTTTATAGTTCTAGGTAAAAAGCTATATTGAAAATGGGCCATTAAACTTAGTTCGCTGGTTACAATAATCCTGTCATACTGTTACTCAGTAAAACATCAAAATGAGACGGATAAAACAGCGGATGAAAGAGTAACATACATTGCACTTAATATTCTCACTTGAATAACGGTCACTGAGCATTTTATTTAGCACACAACTCAGTGTCTAGCTTTGCTATAGATGTTTTTGTCTATTTTAATTCACTTCAGGACTAGCGAGTCATATTTCAGTGTCACTTTTGCTTTTCATTCTTCAGAGAGAGAAAGAGCATTGGAGAAGCAAAACTTTTGCTTGAAGGAAGAAATTAAAATATTGAAGGGGACATTTGCCAAAGCGAGTGAAGATGAAGTTAACGGTAAAGCCGATTGTTATGTTAGCGGTTCAGTGATGGCGCAGTGGTGAGAGCACTCGCCTCCCAATGTCGCCCGGGTTCGATTCCCAGACTCGGCTTCGTATGTCTTTAAAATAAAGATTTGATTTGATTTGATTTGGGTTGAGTTTATTGGTTTTCTACTCTGCATCCGGAGAGGTTTTCTCCGGGTACTCCGGTTTCCACTCTCCTCAAAAACCAACACTTGCTTTGATTGTTGATTTCAGTTTACCTTGTCCCCAATTAGTGCTCCAGCGCTAAAACGACTAGGCACTTAAACAAAGTTCCTTTCCTTTATTTTCGATTCAAATATAAATTCGTAACTGAGATATCTGCGTCAACTGGTGAATTACACAGCTTCATCGAGCTCTCTGGAGAGACCGACGAGCTCGTCTTTATGACAGAGAAATGGTTGGAATCGAGAGATGCAGAGCGACACTCTTCGTGTTTTAATAACTAAGAGGAAATTTGTGCCTTCAGACTTTCAAGTATTCTCGGACAAGGACGATTAATGGAACGTTAACAAGCTGTTCGTTATAAGTGAGGGGAATGTACTACTCAGTTTTTTGAAATGACCTCTTTCCAGTGAAAAGGACTTCAGTGTTTTCATTCCACGATACGATACCGAACTTTATTTCGACCGTAATTTAGAGTGGGATACGCAATTTAAAACCTTTTACAGGTTTCTAACTTGTGGGCCTCTAGCTATACCACAGAGGACAGACCACAACACTGGGAACCCATTCCCTACAAGAATTCCAGGTCGAAACGTTAGCAGCCACTATATTAAAAATTTGAAGCTTAACCTTAGTAACTTACTCCTTTTCAGCTTCTCGTCGAAAGCTCTTTTACACCAACGAGCCAAAAGACAAAAATAAAGAAGACATGGGTGCTCGTGTACAAAGCGACATTGCTCGTGATAGTCATGAAGCGGGATTTCCACAGTTCGAGGAGAAGTATCCATTGTTTAGAGGTAAGACGCATTCTTCGTTTCTTTCTTTTCTTTATTTAATATTTCAGGGAAATTACTTCGCTTTTCGCTGTTCCAATATTTATGTTAAAAGACCAGTTTAGCTGAATAAACGAGTCCTAGTTTTAAAACTGGCCTTCGGTCCTATAAAAATTTCGCTAAACTGGGCTCTGTTCTCATTCTCATCCTTAGCTCATATTTTACCTTATCATTTCCGCTTTTCACCGAGCTTATGTTAAAATCTCTTTGAATTCACATCTTTTGTCCTGCACCGGGATCACTTTTGTTGAATTGCCATATTGACTCATAATCTTCTTTTTAGCCGAAGCCTACTTCAGTGATCTGAAGCCCTCGGAATTTGACAAGATATCAGATATGGTTATTGCAAATGGTCCGTTTCGTGCAAACTCATTGCACATTGCAACTAGGAATGGCGAAATTGCTAAACGTAAGTAAACGACACGCCACACGCGAAATGCGCAATTTTCCCGCCCTTTGATCAAGTTGATATAATTGCTTTGAATTCTGATTGGTTCATCGCGTTCTTTGTGCCTGATATGATTGGTTTCACGGGAGCCAATCAAGCTCCTGTTTTTCCTGGTTAAGGAAAAACTGCAGCAAATTGCATGGAGCCATGCAGTAAGATATACAAATGAAAACAACATCCTGGCAATTTCTTGAAGCTTTAAAACTAGGATACAAAAGAAAAAGAGCAAGGAGTTTCTCTTACACCTTACAGCGATATTTGTTAAATAAAATTTCGGATTTTGAGCGTTGGAAGAATCTCTCTTTTTTTTTTTTTTTAGAAAACAGTAGCTTCAGTCCTGGATTCATGAATCCAACTGACTGCACAAAAGATACTGTTACTGTCGAGGGAGCTTTGCACGATGAAAGAGATACAATAAAGATTGATGATCCTTGCTCTAATCATTTGAAATCAGGTATGCACTTTTAAACATTTTTTCGGAGGAGCAGATGTGGTAATACCCTGCGAGCAGAAGCCCTTTGATCTTCTGGGTAATAATCGCTCGTTTTGCTACCATCGTCGTCGTTCTCCTTATCATCATTCTTCACTTTCATCATCAGTTGTTCATTTCCATTTTTTCTTTTATTATTTTTTTTTCTGTTTAGCCCCGGCTTACTTAAACACAAGACCACTGCCAGCTGTCGGTCCAGTTAACTCTTACCACATCAGCCAGGCTGAAAAGGGTAAGAATTTATCCCAGTGAAAACAGTAAACATCACACTAATTTACCTTGGCTAAGCTGCAGAATACCCGGCCACTTACATGACTTGAATGATGGAATGATGGAAAGCAACTTGTATCATATCCTTCCCACGGGTTCATTACACCTTTCCAACATTCATGTATTTGCAAAAATTGGGGTGCTTGACTTTGTAGAGACCGCAGAGATCGGGACACATTCTCCATCCAGGGACCCGTTTCTGGAAAGTCCCGAAACTTTACGGGCCATTTTCGGGTGTCACAATTCCCTTTGTATCTCAAGAACGAAGAGGGTTTAAGTCGTCAAACTTCACGGTCATGTTTCTTTTTTGTTACCTTGAAACACGTTAAAAGATCGGCTTTTCAAAACAGGCGGTTGGCAGTTTCTCAAATGGCTTTTCGGGACTTTCGAGAAACGGGCCCCAGACGTAAATAAACGGCCTAGCTCCGCCTTGGAGTTCTAGTAGCTCAATGAGTAAAGCATCCGACCGGTGTTCGTCACGCAACGCTCCCCCATTGCGTGACATCCTGAACGAGACTAACCAGTGTTAGGGGGTCGTAGATTCGAATCCTGTTTAGGACTCTGATTTTTCACCCGTTTCCAAGCAATTTGTATCATACCCGGGCACTTACTTGCATATTTCCTATTCTTAATAATGGACGGTTTGGATTTCTTTACACGCGTGATTTGACAACTACGAATAAAATAGCCCGGTCAGTTCAAATAAAACAAGTTGTAGTGACATCTTTAATTTTTCCACTAGCTAAGTTAAGGCGTATTATTTTTATTTCTCTCCTTTTGCAGTGCGTTATTTGAACAACCGGCCAATGCCACTTGGGGAAAATGTTATGAGAACTTACCACACGCCATGGATGGCCAGGAAAGGTAACATC
>JALIRR010004101.1:22500-25000 GCA_023091755.1 Montipora sp. Colony 1 RG-2022 | reverse complement strand
ATGTTTACATCACATCCACCACCACCACCCCTGGAGTGGAGTCTCCCCATATTATTTTTTTTAGTACCCCTCCCCTCCCCACCCCCCCCCCCTTCCAGGGACCACCACACTTTTCCCAATGGTCAGAATCAGTGATGGTGGATTGCAAACTTCAAACCAGTACTTGATATTGAAGACAGGTATTGTATCATGGCAAAACTGACTTCAGAATCAAAATGTAGGGTATATGGTGTCTCTATTTAGAGCAGATTCCTTTGTAACAAGATTCTATTTGATAAACTCTTCAAGCCATCTATCTTACCTTCTAATGGTTCTCTCATTTTGGGGTTCCATTTTGATGTGTCTCTTATTTTCTCATAAAGCTCTATGTCCTGCTCTGTAACAGTGGCATTAGCTCCCCACACCACCATACTATCAACGCAATGAGGATATTTGGATGTCAGTATCAAAGATGTTATCCCACCATCACTCCATCCCAGGAGGAAATATTTAGAAAGGCCTGCACAAAATAATGATGAAAAGGAAATTTAAATGATGAGAAGGAAATTTGTCACCAAAGCTCATGGAAAGTCACTTTCCACTTGGTGCTTTTGTGATACACATGCACTAATAGTGAAACTACTCTACTCTACTGGGCAGTCTTTCTTTTCAAACTGAAAGGCAAGCATTTCACTGAATTAGGGTCCACCACAAATACACCATGATTCTTCAAGGTCCAAAGATGCTGATTTACAACTCTATTTATCCACTGGTCTTTCCTTTCTCTGAGTGGATGCTTTTTAATACGAACACCTTCTTGACGATGTCTTTTCACATTGCTAACGTGTTTGACCCACATTTCTATATGTACTTCACAAGTAGAGGGAACGTTTTGCTTTGCCAGCAGGTGTATGTCTTCAGAAGTTAGCTCTTCAAAAGATCCGTACCTTCTTTGAATTGTGCTTCTCTTGTGCCCCTCTTGTGCCCGTGGTGTTCAATGTCAAATTTTGTCTAATTCACCACCCCCACGGGACAAATTCCTGTTCAAAAGTGATTTCATTTCTGTATTTCCCCTCACACTTTCCTGGGAGGCGTGGTGGCCTCATGGTTACAGTGCTTGACTCTGGATCGAGTGGTCCGGGTTCAGGTCCTGGCCGGGGACATTGTGTTGTGTTCTTGGGCAAGACACTTTACTCTCACGGTGCCTCTCTCCACCCAGGTGTATAAATGGGTACCGGGGAAATGCTTGGGGTAACCCTGCGATGGACTAGCATCCCATCCAGAGGGGAGTATAAATAATCCTAGTTGCTTCCTGCTACGGAAACCGGAGATAAGCGCCGGCCTGATGGGCCTTCTGGCTCATCAGCAGAGACTTTTCCGGGACCGGGGGGGTGGGTGGGGATTTCCACTGACTGGTGCAAAATCACAATGTGTAAAACAAGCATGTTAAATAGCTAGATCTCTCTCTAATAAAGGTATAAAAACATGATAAAATCTAAGTTCTTGTAACAGGAATCAGCCCAGTGACCTTGAAATTATCAATTAGCATTAACTTCTGGGGGTCATTTTGCGCCCCACCCCAGCCTCCTCAAGGGATAGCTGCTTTTAATTTTTAGATTTCTGCACAGGGAATGGATTTTTTCCCCCTAAGAAACCAGCTTAATGAGAAACCTTTCAAAACATTTTTCAATGGTGCCAACAAAATATCAAACTTTCAGGTTTCACGAGTAAGGGGAGTGGATTGGGTCGGATAGGGATGCCCAGCTTACCAAGAGCATTCATTAATCCAGCCGCATCATCAGCATCTCTTTCGAAAAAGCCGGTTGGAAAATCACGTTTAGGAGGAATTGATTTTCCGTATCCACGAGGATCGAAGGCAACAACTGTAAATTCATCACTGAGCCCATTCAGCTGTGGCGCGAAGTCACTTTGTGTTGACCCAAGAGCACCTGGCATACACAACACAACTCTGCTCCCTTGCCCGGCAACTTCGTGATGAATTTTTACTCCATTTACTTCTATTTTGGAGGAAAGTGCTTTAATACCACGTCTTGTCTGGAGACAAGGATTTTTAGTTGTCTTCGTGAGCACTTCGGCCAAGCGAGACAAAATAGCCGCCATATTTGAACTAGGTCCCAATCTTTCTTGACGTAGTTCATATTATGGGCTAGGAGGGCGTGGAAAGACGCCATCTTTTCCCTGCCAGGAGGATCAACAATAAGGAAGAGGGAAACTAGCTGAGTTTTGGGTTCACAAACGGCGGTCTGGTTTCTCAGGTTTACGCTCTCTTGGCCTTAAAGGGCAAAAGAGGGGGTCATTCTTCGTTTTGTGCGAGTTTGGGAACGCTTATTCGTTGACAAGTTTTGATTGTAGGTTTCCCTTTCCGGTTGGAGAAAGGTAAGTTAATCCGCACATCGTGTCTTTCCTGAAGCTTAGAAACAGCAATGGTAATTGTCATGTTTTTCTGTTTTGCTTGTGTTCTGTCCATCTGAATCGTGATCGCTTCTTTGTCTGCGATTAA
>JALIRR010004101.1:0-17500 GCA_023091755.1 Montipora sp. Colony 1 RG-2022 | reverse complement strand
TAAATTTGCCCATGTGGTATATTGTCTTCTAAATTGACCACTCTTCTTGGGTGCTTTAGATTTTTGGCAAAACTAATTATTATTATTATTATTATTATTATTATTATTGGAGCAAATACAACAATTACACCCCCCCTCCCCAACCCTAATCCCTAATCCCTAACCCTAACCCTAACCCAAGGCAACTTCAGCTAGTGATACATATAGCATCATATTGCAATAGCAAGACCTAATTACCAGGCTTTTATGAGGACAGTGGTAGTTCATGGCTTACATGTACTTAGTTAATATTTTTTGCGTTGTTTCCTGGCTTTGCTAATTGCAGGCAATTTCAAATGCCCTAAATGAAGAACTTCAGGAACTTGCATGGAAAGCTGTTGTACCACTGGTTGGGAAACTTAAGATGTTTTATGAATACGCTTTAGAACTTGGTGAGTGTTAAAGTAGAATTTTAATGACTGGTCCAGGATTTCCCACACGCACATAAAGTCCTTCAAGGAATCATATATATTTTTTTGCTGGAGATCATTGAAAACTGCGGCAGGGCATTTTGAATTTGGATGCTAGATGATGTTGATCACCAAATGTAGGTGTCATTCAAATTGTTCGTCATAAACATTAGAAATGAAAGTGCAGTTTCACTATGGATATGTTGTTGTTCAAAAATTTTGAAAGCAGTTCAAGTTTGATTTTCCTTTGTTTCAGATTATCAAAGTTGAACTGATGTGTAAAATTTTAGACTTACCATAAGTGGTCATGCACACAGCTAACATTGTTAAGAAAGAGTGGAAAATGACTCCAACTTTATTTTATAGTCCTAGTGTCAAGTAAAATGTTGAAGCAAATTTTTTTTGTTTTAAACTTTTTCTGTGTTTACATAGCCTCATCTAAACACAATGGGGGAAATTCAAGACAGTTATGCAAACCCAAGACGTGTTTGAGGGATTGCATAATTATTGAGAATTCTCCCAACTTGCTGAGTGTTTAGATGAAGTTATGTAAACATGGGGAAAAGTCCTCAATTCTTTTTAAAATCTCTCAAAAATAATTTGACAAATGAAGGAAAATGCTTGGTTTTTAACTTCTTGATTGTAACAGATTTTTTCAATACATGCTCAGATTTCCTACAAATTTGTGTGATGTCACAGCCATGTTTACATACTCTCATCTAAACACAGCTATTGACCAATGAGAGTGCATGTACTTAAATTTTTTTATAAAGATTAATTTAAAAGGGCATGGCAAACATTTTTGGCATTACTGTTCAACCAAATCAAATAGATGGTGGAGGCCATTTGTCCAGGCCTTTTGTAATACTGATGCATCAATGAACAGTAATTTTCTTTCCATGATTCTAATATTAATAAGATACAGCTGCAATATTTTAGTACAGTTTAACATTCTACAGCAACAAATTTGTGTCATTTTTTAGTCTCTTGGTAAAGGTATTTAATCCTTTAAAGACAGTAATAATAAAATGTATGACATGTGTGTATGTATATGTGATCATTGTATGGGATAATGGGTTCAATTTTGTGTAGCTGGACTGTTAATAAAACTAATTCAGCAATGTGATCAGGTTTACTATGCTTGCTCAGGACTTAATGTGTTCGTGTGCAATGTATGTGCGGTCATTGTTATCCTTTTGTTATTTGTAGTTTAAATATTGTGAGTAAAAGATACTCCATGAGTGCAGAAGACCTAATCAGCCAAGAGCAAAACTCAGAAAACAATTATCCTATTTGAAGATTTTATAATTAGTGCCATGCATTGTTTTTGTCCATCGACTCGGCATTGGTTCCTGAATTAAGTCAAGCAAATAAAGTGTTTTTTCTTAGTCCTGAGGAATATTATTTTGAATTGTTGGATTTTGTTTACAGAGGCTGTTTTGCCGCAGCTTCTTTATGCTCTTTGCTCTGGACCAGAAACACCAGTTCAGCATCTTGAACAACAACAGGTGGGAGAAATGTATTTGTTCACTCAACTTTGTGATAGTCATCATTATCATTATCATTGTTATTGTAATTGTCCATTCTCATCATTGCTGCCATCGCTCTTTATTGTTGTCATCATTACTGCTATAAAAATGATTTACATACATTACTCTGGCCATTCACTTTTATGAGCATGTGTAAGTAATGTGGAAAGAACACTTAACTGTTCTTTAACATCGTCAAATGTGACATTGATTTTTGTGACTCACTTGACAGAAAAGTCTTAAAATAAACTTCACTTCACTTTTGAGGTCAAGCATGCATCATGATCCTTTATCTTATCATCATCTCTCATTATTTTTGTCTGGCAGGCACTAGCAAAACAATTTGCTGAAATTCTTCACTTTACGCTTATATTTGATGATCTAAAGGTGATTATGAGTTATTATAATTATCATATCATGACTGTGGTAAAGCCAAGACCAAGATCAACCCCTTTGTGCTTTTAAATTCTGTATCTATCTTCAAATTCAAACCATAACGACCCATGAGAAACAGTAATAATTATATCACTTGAATGGAGGTTATAGCTATGTGGTGTGACTAAATGGTAAATAAAATGTCCAATAACAACAACTCTCTTGGTCAGTAATATTACTCTATGATAATTATGCCTTGTCATGTTCTTTTGCGCGGTTAATCCATTCACTCCCCAGTATACCCCCAGTTGATGTGTAAAATCATCTGGCATTAGACAGAGTTAAATCTGTGCGGACTTACTCCCAGGAGTCAGTGGGTTTTGAGTGGCAGCTTTTGCATAAGGGAACAACGTCTTGTTGTTTGTATGGCAGTCTTCTAACTAAACCCCCGAAACCTGTAAAAAAAATATCAGCTGCAGTAGCAGTTTTTGAACAGGATCCTTTAAGAACAGTCCCTTTGGCCTGCTAAATCTTGTAATAAAGGGATGTTAATTCCACAATAGTGCATTTTTTATTTCTACACTGTAGTTGTAGCTATAACTTAGCCTTTAATCTGGAAACCACCTCCCATCATTACATTATATTCACTGTCATGTTGGGCCATTCATGCTTTCCCTTGTTGCACGTAATGCCAATCACATTAATGATTTCCTCATGTTTTTGTGAACATTTCTTTTACTCAGATGACAAACCCATCAATTCAAAATGACTTTAGCTACTACAGGAGAACACTCAGTAGAAGAAAAATGGCCAATGCAGTGAGTGACATTATCATTAATTTTATCACTACAGTAACTTTCATTCTGTTCTCAAACATAAAAGGTGAGTTCTGGAGTTTCTAGATGCTTGCACTGCCGGCAAGTCCCTAGATAGAATACGGGTTGCCCAAGACTTTCAAGGAGTAGCAACCCAGCTATAAACCCCTAATGTAGATGCCCTTATACTTATTCACCCATTGACCCCTCATGTGCCCCAGGGCGCCCCAGTGGGTTATATCAGTGGAAATAAAAGGGTGGGGTGGGACCAGGCTGAATGAAAAACTATGGCACAAAAACAGGTAACTCAAACGTCCTAGGGACAAAATCATAGTGATCCATCAGAACTTTCATTACATGTTCATCTGCGGACAGAACAAAGGGTGCAACTGGGGTGAGGTCTTTGGATCCCATAATTTGATCCTTGGTTGAGACACCCCATGAAATGGTGTCTATGCTTGAAAACATCCTGCTAACAAACTTTGTTGATCTATTTTTTTTTTTAAGGATGAGGATAGCGAAGCAGTCCAAGTTTCAAATGAAATGGCCAACAGAATGTCTTTATTTTATGCTTATCCCACACCCCTCTTAAAAGTTCTTAGTGATGCCACATCAAAGTTTGTAACAGAGGTAGGTAGAAATAGGCAATGGGATAAGAAAGCTCTCTTGCAATGTAGGGTATGTGTCCTGATAGCAAAAGGACACATTTCACTTTCTTTGAATTTCTTTGAGATGTTGACTGAAGCTTGTGAATTTCTTGAAGATGTTTCCCAACAGCTGAATAGTTGTGTTCATTAATGCATTGAAACAAGTGTCTTTGAGTGTATTAGAAATAACTTAAAGGTGAATTGCACATTTTTAAAAATGTTTTTCTACATTTTAAACCACAAGCTACTGGGCATAATTAAAGAGGCCAGGCCACAATTTTTTAGTCTTTCTTCAGTTATTAAAAATGATTTGATGGACGCCAAATAAACACTTAGTGCAGTTGAGGTAAAATTTGTGGTTTTGTTGAGCAAAGGAAGCCTGAGTGGATTGAAATGAATTGACTCATACATTCAAAAATTTGTAAAATGCATTTGATGTCCTCTCTTTGGGTGTAAGAACTGTGTCTTGTGTGAGCTTATCAAGTGCTTTATTATGCTTTTTGCCCAAACTTCTAGTGGCACTTAAAACACTTGTCTTGATGACAAATCAAGCAACTTTCCATTCAACAATAGTCAAAGCCGTAAGACCCCAATAGCAAGGGTTTCATTATGATTTTGCTCAGGAGGTCATCAGCATTTGGCAGTTTGCATTTTTAATACTTCAGATATAATAAAGTAAGCAGAAAAGATGAAAAGGGCTAGGCAAAGTCATGGCAAAAGTGTGTGCACAGCTGGTCAATTTGCCCGATGCCTGGTCTTTAACCCATTGACACCTGGGAGTGAGACATAACAAATTTTACTCTAACGCCAGATGATTTTGGGCGTTTGAGGTGTCAGTGGGTTAAGGTACCCCCTGCAATAATATACACTTAATGTATGGTCCCGAGGGAAACAGTTAGTTTTGTTTTCCAGAGAGTCCTGATGTTTCGCGAGACGAAGTCGAGGGAAAAAATCAAGAATCGAGGGAAAACAAAACTAACTAGTTTCCTGGGGGACCAGACATTAAGTGCTTTGTTATATATTTAGACTTTTCCTGCAACAATCGCATCAAAACATCTGGAGCGGGAAACAACTGCGGAATTGTATCCAGGTCGGGATACATTTTAATTTGATCAAGGCCATGTGACAAAGAATCAACCAATCACAGTGCTCGATTTGTTGAGCGAAAGTCTAGGTATATAACAACACCTATTGTTTATTCTTATACTGTACATCCCCTTTCTTCCCTCTCTATTTTACAGCTTGTGCACCAGTTGGTGACTGTAGTTACTATTTTCTCATTGTTTCAGAACAAAAGTCTTCCAATAGAAAATACAACAGATTGTTTAAGCACGTTAGCAAATCTATGTAGGAAAATGCTTGAAAATCCGTGAGTAATTTTTTTCCTTCTTTGTGCTTCATGTATTTGTGACAAGTTCTTGTTATACTGATGAGAAATGAAGAGAACTGTTTAATTTTAAAAAAATTATTGTAGTGGCAATTTAAGCAGTAAACAGTCATGTCTTCACACAGAAATGAATCCATAGAATATTAAAATATGAAAATGAAATGGTTAGAAATATGTTAGTGTTGATCTACCTGTTTTAACAATAAATAAATAAACTAGTTCAACATGCTGACAGTGAACAATCTGTTACTGTCCAAGTTGATAACTTGAGAGTTTTGAAATGTTTGATTCTTGTTGTATTTATGAGACAGTATTTTGACTGATAAATGCACTGTCATCTTTAAGGGAGTTCCCTACAAGAGTTGCAAACCAAGAAACATATCTCTTTTGTCTTCGTGTCATGGTTAGTGCCACTTCATTGTCTACATGCTGTAGATTTTTTTTTCACAACCTTTATCAGTAATCTCTTAAAGTTTTACACACCCACCAGATTCAAGCCAAGGGTTTTATGACATGCTCATTTGGTACGTGAAGTATACATGTACATTTCATAACAAAAATCCAAGGAAGGTTTGACACTAAATTTATTAGATTGTCATATAGAGGAATGTTTAAAACTGACCGACATTTTGATGAAAATGTCACAATTTACTGTCAGTAAAATGATGACTTGTACAACATTCATACTGATGCGAATGATCCTCAATAATATTATTATTATAGAGCGATAATAGAAACATGCACAGCATAGAGCAAGTTTCAGTCGAGTGTCGTAAAACCAAAACCAAAGTATGATTACTTTGGCCAATCAAAAAGGACGGAGACAATCCAGTAAACCAATCAAAACTCGAAGTAATTACACATAGCCAACACAAAGCACGGAAAAATGTGCATGTGCGAGCCATGATTGGTTTTACTTCTGATTGGTTGAAAAAGTGGTGCGAGAACTTTGAACCAATCACAGAGTGAAGTAATGCAAAACCAAAGTAATTTGCTAATTACTTTCGACACTCAATAATTGAGTGTCGAAAGTAACCGCTCTAGCAATTAAATTCTTATTACTGCAGGCCAAAGAGGGCATTATCAGGAATGTTACTGTGATTTGGTGCTTGAGAAAATGCTGTGCTCCAAGGAAGATCCTTTGTTGACAATACTAGCTTTGCCAAAGATTTTCAACTTTATCAAAGTCCACATTTTGACTTCCCAGATGGTTTTTTTGCCACTTTTTGTCTAAACCTGAATCCAAGCGATTAATGAAATGCCTGGCATTTAGAAAGCATCTTGAAAGAATAACGATCACATTTTATTGCTCGGTTGAGTATTCGTAGATTCAGAAATATTCAGTTAATTTTTTTTTTTTTTAATGCTCTTTTCCGCAGGTTGGCCTAATAATACTTTATGATCATGTTCATCCAGTAGGAGCATTTGTGAAAAACTCAACTATAGATGTAAGTTCTGAAACAATGTGCAAGACACGAAAATTTGGTTTTATGGAAAGTGTCAATAGAGATAAAATTACCACTGTAAAAAGATTGAATGGCTGATGTTTCAAGTGTTAGCCCTTTGTCAGAACACATCGATGAAGTAATGAATTTCAAAGCAACAGCCATTTAATCTTTTCATGGTGGTAATTTCATCTTTATCAACTTTGATTGATGAACCAAAATTTTGAGTTTTACTCCAATGATGCAAAATCAGAGTTTTTTTAGAAATGTACCCCGTCAAAATACAAGATAGTCTGAGAGATTCATCAGCCCTTTCACAGGAACACATGAGCCCAACAAGTTTACCTGCTCCCAACTGTGTGGCTTCATAGCTCAGTTGGTAGAGGAGGAGGCTACTACAGCTGCGTAAACCATGCTGAGACACATGGCCTAATGTAATTTTGTAAACCTGGGAATCTTCATCCCAGATTTAGCTTATGTTGAAGTTGGTAACAGGGATTCCCTGCAGTACATTTTACCAACAACTATTTTTTTAACAGTTTTGTTTACCCTACTCTTTCTTCCCCCCCCCCCCCCCTCCTTCCTCCCGAGGACCCTCTCAGTGGAATGGAGCTATGTGCTTATAATGTGCCTCTTTGAAGCTCTTGTGTATAGGATTGGCAAATGTAACATTTCCTCAGTCAATTTTGGTTTCACATAGCGGTGATCACAAACGGGTCTTTGATCAGTTATCTGCCATGCAGTCACTGTGAGGGTTTTGAACCCTTGTTGCTGGTATGGATTTGCTTTACTTAATGACTCTGAGCATGGCTGAAAAGGATCCTACTCAGTCAGATTCTGCTGGAGAATTCCACAAAGATTATAAAATGGACTCCTCTAGCCTGTACGGTTTTTCTGAGCAGCCAGTACTCTGTTTAATTTTAATTAAATTTTCCTACTTTGTTTGTTAATATTTATGTAATACGAGTATGAATGAAAGTTTCTGTTGTTTTTGATGTTGATGATGACTTCAGTTTTTGATCTTTCAGATAAAAGCATCCATAAAAGTGTTAAGAGATCAACCTCAGGGTTCAGTAGATGGACTTCTTAATGCATTAAGGTAATCTCTTTAAAAGAATCCTAGCTGTTACAACCAAAGTGAAAAAGATTCAGGCAGTTGTTTTTGGTTTTACTGTAAGTAATATCTTGTTTTATTAAATTTTCAACCTCGGTTAATGCATTTCTCATGCTCTGATTGGTTCAGTCAATTTCGTTTATCAGCTCATATACCTTAGTTTGACCTCATATGGCAATCAATTGCACTAAGCGTTGCTAAGCTAATTTTTTTTTTCGCTGCAAAGCAAAATTGCTCACTGAATAAAGCAAAAAACACCTTTTTGTGGAAAGTTTGGATCAATTCCAACGTTTAGAAGTATGTGAAAGGCAAAAGATGTTTTTTTGTGATGAGCCTGCGTCTTTCTGACCCCAAGGTATTACACAACATCGCGTCTTCATCAAGTTTTTTCCGATTTCGCTTGTATTTCGCACTTCCAAACTTTTGGAGTTTAAGGAATTTAATAAAATTATTCCATTAGCGCATGTTGAATATGAGACTGGTTATAGCCAACTTGGCGCTGCGTGCCTCGTTGGCTATTTACCATCTCATATCCAACGCTCTCTCATGGAATAATTTTTAAGTATTATCACCAATAAATTGGCTAAGGTTTAGTCCTGAATGGGGGCAACCACCCCCTCCCTTATTACAGAAAAGTGCTCCAAACCATGTTCTAAAAGGAAAGTGAATTTTCTCTCCTTACAGGTACAGCACAAAACACTTAAACGATGAAACAACACCAAAGAATATCAAAGGTCTTCTTGTGTAAGACATCTTTGGTTTTTACAATGGCCTGCACTTCACTGATCAACCCTGCTGGAAAAAAAACTTCAATAAATTTATTCTCACAAGGAATGGTAGATTGGGGGTAGCACTCAGAAATGGCAGTGAATTTTGTTCATTGAGTTACAGTGAAAACTAGTTCTGCGTATTTCTTTCTAGTAACTTCCTGGAATACTTCGAGTCGTAGATACGATTTTTGAAGCAAAAAAATCTGTATAAACTTTATGGCAAAGCTGTTTAAACTGTGAAGTTCGAATCAGCTGTTTCATTTACGACTGCTGTTAATAACTGAAGCCCACGAAAATTATAATTATTGTCCAATATCCCACCTTGCGATGGGATGATTTCAATGCACTTTTATAGCTTCTGATTGTAATATTATTGATCATCTATGGCCACAGTAGTGATTGGTAGCAGGGAAAAAACGTTACTTTGGATTTTGAACTTTAGGGTCCACGTGTTTATAAAAGAAACAGTCATTTACATAAATATTATTGTGACAGACTAGTAAAATGAAAATGTGGTATTGTTGTCATTGTGCTAAATAAAGGAATTTTAACAAAAAGGAAACAAAATGTTGTACCCAATTCAAATCTCCCAGGGTTGAGATTTAATTCTTTGTGTATTTCATTTGCATGATAATGTAGCATTCACATTTAAATGATATGGAAATACTTGGAGCAAAACGTTTTATTCCCAAAGGATTTTAATTGGGTACAACATGAGTTAGCCGAATTGGTTTATGATGCAATACTTAACACAGCAAATCTTCTTTCGTTGATTTGAAGTTGTTTGTGCAAGTAACAGGTCATATGTGTCTTTTGTTAATTCTGGTATTTGCACTTCGGTGTAGTTTTTAATTGTCTTGCATTTGGTATTTTTCAGCATTATTGTGATTCTCTTCCCTTTTTAGAAAAATTCTAGCAGTAAGTCTGATGAAGATTCCAACGGCTTTATGCTTTCAAATATTGCCATTTTGGCCATTTATTATTTTTTTTGATAAATCACCTTTTCTCTGTGGAATCTCTGTGGATAAGAAAAGTAATGTGGATTTGATTTTGTTCCATAGGACAGTTTGTTTATAATTTTTGCCTCATCAGTATGTGCCCATAATTATTGTCAACTGGCCAGTTGATCACCCCTGAATAGAAGACTGTATATTTATTCATCTACAAATATTTCAGCTACCCTGCGAACAGAGACTTTCTTATACCTTCTCCTGGAGCGAGAGAAGGCTTAAGGAAGGCTATGTTTTGCTGATTTTCCACACCTTGTCTTGAAATAGTACTGATAACTAAGTTTCACGTGTATTTTTACTTTTGAATAAACTGTGTGTCAGGAATTCTTTCCCGTAAGCTAGAAACTGATGTGGGACACGAAGTGGGCCTTGTTCTCCAATCTTAAGAAAAAAGAACAATTCCAATGGCACCCAGAGTAACACACAACTCTTTCTATAGAGAAAACGAAATTATGTAAACAACGAGGTTCCAATGGCGTGCTTTTCCAGTGAGCCAGTTACTTATTGTCTAATTGTAACTCAAAGGTGACTGGAGCAGGGTAACGCCATAACGTCTTGTTGTCATGGAGATCAGTGTGATAAACTTCACTTACGCTGTCCTTTTAATCGACAGCAATGTGGAAAACTACTGAAGACGTAATATAAGTCAGTTCCTAAGATTTATCTCTGACCCATCCAACAAAATGGTTAAATTTTGAACCTCATTTATGATGAACGCGAAATCCTTAGTCAGCTTGAATGAGATCAAGACTGGGTATAAGTTATACGAGGCATTTCGAATTTTACTTCTTTAGTTTTTGTACAGACTGGCAGGGTTTTTCATCATTTAAGTCGAGATCTCTTACGTTTAGGGTGCATGAAATAAATTATTCCAAGGAGCTGTTTTCGTTGACAGAGAGGGATTTGCACCAGGAAGATCTTGACACAAATCATCCTTGGACCCAGTTTTATTCAGTTTACATGCAAGAAAGATATACATGTTTCTTGGGCTAGGACCTCACTTTCATACACATTTGGAAGGGAAAATAGGTCAAAATAGCAAAGTCCAGTGCGAAGAGTTTCCAGTTGTGTAGCAGCTCTCGTAACCAGCTATTAGGGCGACGGCTACGAGAACGCCACATAACAATAGTTTTAGGCCCCGTCCACACGTATCCGGATATTTTTGAATCAGCAACTTTTTCTTCCCGGATTCAAAAACATTTCCATCCACACGTAGCGTATTCAAATCGAATTTGCCGGTCCACACGCATCCGAAACGTACCTGGATTCACTCTAGTGCTCCTCAAGGAAACAAAGGTAACAGAGCATGCGCCATGAAGCCCTCGGCCATCTTGAGAATATATTTCATGGTAAGGAACTGGTCATCACTTTTTTCCGTCCCTCAAACTGACATTTCCTTTTTTATTCAACTTATGCGACGTACAGTCTACTATAGACTTCAAATCTACTTCAACGAAACGAAGATTTTAAACAAGCGGAGCAGATTCACAATAAGCGAGGCAAAGAGTTGAACCCGGATCGATGGCTTCACCTCGCAGTTTCCGATATCCACTAGACTAACGAGACAACCTTCCGGGAATTCAAATTTTTTAGAGTATTGAACTGATCTCCATCTTGTTACGTTATCCGGATTAAAAAACATCCGAATTTGGCGTCCACACGGTCCCGGATTCATATCGGATTCAAAAGTATCCATCCTGGAAAGCGAATTCATAAAGTTCCGGATTCGCCAGCGAATTTCGCCGGATACGTGTAGACGGGAGGCGTATCCGGAAAGAAAAAGTTGCGGATTCATTAGCCGAAATAGTAGTTGTGCATGCTGTGCACGTGCGTTTTACACTTTGATACATTTCTTTTCCGTTGTCGTCTTGACAACGACGTGAAATGGTCACATTTGAGGTCATGTGAAGGACGAGAGCACCTAACGATGAATTTTCAATTTTCTCTAAGAACATCCACACCGTCCTCGGCAATTTTATTCTTGGAATGTGTACTGACGCTTTCCAAGCCGAGCGACTTGGAGTAATCGCAATAGTTATATTGCTCTAAGGTCCCTAATGTTTTGGTGTTGTAAGCAGCTCATTCAGGAGCCCATGAGTTCCTGGCTCATTAGGGACCTCAAGCAAAGACGACGACGACGACTACGAGAACGCCACACATTTGCATACTTAGTGGGAAAAAACAATCGCTTTGCGCGCCCTGCACGTGCGTTTTACATTTTGATACATTTCTTTGGTGGAAGACGAGAGCACCTGACGATGAATTTTCAATTTTCTCTCTGAATAACCACACCGTTCTCATCAATTTTATTCTTGGATTGTGTATTCACACTTTCCAAGCCGCACGACACGGAGTAATCGCAAAATTATTACAGTAACGGGAAATAATATTTTTAGACAACGTTCTCGTAGTCGTCGTCGTCGTCGTCGTCGTTCTTGCTTAACGTCCCTATTGCTGGTTTTCACTCACGTGATCAACAGCCATGTTTTTCAACGAAAACAAAAGAAGTGTTTGCATAATAATAATAGAGTTAAATTCCCGGAGGATTTGGTCGGGGCACCAACATATGGCGGTCGTGACGTCATGTGAAAACCAAGAATTGTTTCAGTAGAGCATTTTCTCTCACGTGACCAGCAGCCATATTGGATTCCTCAAACAAAAAGAAAGAATTTGCGTAATTCACGGAGGATTAGTTCGGTACACCATCATGGCTGCCATTTCTTTGTTTTGGAACACCAACATGGCCGCCGTGACGTCATGTGAAAACGCTCTATTGTTTAATCTTTTGGATTTGGCTGGGGTAGCGAGCCAATGAGCTGCAACATACCTGAAGTTTCAGGGAGTTCTCCGATTTTAGTTGTGAAAGGAGTGGAGCCCAGGTCCCGTCGGGTATTTTCGGTTTTCTACAAAGAATCTTACTCGCGTCTTTGAGTCCAAACGGTTTGTAGATATACCAATGGAACAGCATGAATTTCTTGAGAAGACCTGTGAGAGCTGTATTTTAGCTCCATTGTGGTGTACATTCAAAGGGATGGTTAATGAACAAACTACTCTCAAATCATCCAAAACAGAAGTCACTTTGTATGCACGTAAATCAAATGGAAGATTGTCTTGCTTCAATTAAATTCAGTGATCTTCCCCTTTCCATGGAAACAGCCCCTTAAGACTCGTTAAAAGTAATAACTATTACAATACATGAATTGGTTAACTCTCAAAGCGTGTTCAGACTAAAATATATTGTATGAAATGTGATATATTTTGCTGGACTTGTATCATGTCAAATAACTGCATCTTTAATTTAATTTTGTACCTCATAAAAAATCAGTATAACGATAGCATGTTTGTAAGTCGTGCCCACATGTAAAAATATATGGAAAAAAGTGCAAGCGTAGTTGGATTTGCGTTTTTTGTCGGCTACCCGGGGGGGGGGGGGGGGGGGGTGTAAAGTGCAGGTTGTGGGTCATTGTTTTACCATAACTGAAAAAACCCAAACCTTTACAAAAATGCTAACCTTACCCTTAAACATTATTTTTAGACCTAATGTTAGCATAGGTAAAGGTTTGGGTTGTTCCAGCTAAGATGAAACAATGACCTTTAACCCTATTAAACCTGCAACCTGCAGTTTAAACCCTCTGGTCGGCTACCTAGAACTGTTTGCGGGGAAACTGAGCCGATGTTACACAATTGTTTTAGCCGCTGGTCACTAAAATTAACACACAGTCAAATCAGGTGACGTCATCGCCGCCATTTTGGTGGACAGAAACAAAAGATCTCTCATTTAGCTTCTTTTAATCGGCAGGTAGTTTTTGCAGGTTGCAGGTTGAAATTTAAATACAACTGGAAAACCGCTGGCACTTAAAAGAAAGGTGAAGCGATAGACTCACCGTGACTGTTACACGAATAGCGAACCTTAGGCCTAATTAGGCCTAAAGAAAAGTTTTTAGGCCTAAGGTTAGCTATTCATGTAACAGTCACGGTAAGTCTATCGCTTTACCTGTCTTTTAAGTGTCAGCGGTTTTCCAGTTATAATTAAATTTCAACCTGCAACCTGCAAAAAATACCTACCGTCTTTTAATCAACCGCTACATCATCGTCAGCCCTGTCCCAAGAGATTGATTGCAAGCCTCTTATTTTCTCTATTCAAGAAAAATGATCACAACAACAAATTGATCGAACGAAAACTTTTTTTTCAAGGTGACACCTATTGTTATTAATGTGGCAACCAGAACCTCATTGGCTATCGAAACAAAGGGTCTTTTGTTTCTGTGGTTGGCTGAAAGCAATGTTTGTAAACAGATATCTTCGCTATTGAACGATCTCGTACTATTGTAGCTGTTACTTTGCCTTTATTCTCGTTTATACTTGTAACTAGCCAGATAACTCAAGTAACAAGACGTCCTGGTCCGTGATAAAGACACCTGTGAGATGGGTTTTCTATCCCATTTTTACAAGGATAATAAAAGGGAGTTAACAGAAACTCGTCAATTTTAAATGACAACAGCACTGGCGCTCCGTTACGATGTGCAGGTCGATAGGCGCCTGATTTGTATTTAGAGAAGGAACGTTAACGATAAAGTTTTAGAACGGAAACAAGATGAGCCCTACCGAGAAAAAATCTTCTTTGGGGCTCATCTTGTTTCCGTTCTAACATTATCGGCAACGTTCCTTCTCTAGGAGCAAGGATGGCACAGTCGGTTAGTGCGCGGCCTTGGTGCCGCGTGAAGAGGTCCTGAGTTCGATTCCTGGATCTCGCATCCTTGTTTCGACTCCTTTCCTTTCCGTGTAGCTATGTAGCTTTAAATACCCGTAAAACGGAGCACTGATGGAGTGGGGGGAGTAAAATGAGCGCACCGTCGACCTCAGGTTTGTCAGTGATTAAAAGTTACTGTTACGAGTTATCGACGTTAAATAAGGTCTACTCTAAGTTCAAATCAGGCGCCCATCGTCCTGTAAATAGTTGCAGATTAAACTCCATTGACCAACATATCCAGTTCACTTCGGAACAAGAAAAGGATGGCAGGATTCCTTTCCTTGATACCTGTGTGAGTATTAACCAAGATGGTTCTACCAAGATCTCCGTGTACCGCAAACCTACGCACACGGACCAGTACCTAAACTTCCAATCAAACCATCATCTACAACACAAAAGAGCTGTGGTTAACACCCTGATGTTGAGAGCTCAGACCTTGGTTACGGAAAACGATGACAGAACTAGAGAAACACAGCACGTCAAGCAAGCTCTAAAAATGAATAACTATCCAGAATGGATGCTAACAATACCACATCCAAAATCTACAACAGAAGATACCGAAGAGCCTCAAAACGAGAAGAAAATCTATGCATCAACGCCATACATCAAAGGAATCTCGGAACGCCTGCAAAGAGCTTTCAAGTCACACGAGGTTACACTTATTCATAAACCCGTCGATTCTCTAAGATCACAATTGGTACGTGTCAAGGACACAACTGTCAATCTCAAGAAATGCGGTACTGTGTACCAGATCCATTGTGAGAGGTGTAACAAGGAGTACGTTGGCGAAACGGCCCGCTCTCTGGAAATCCGAGTGAAAGAACACCAATCAAGAAGTTCATCAGCTATTAGTTGCAGATTGTTCGCGCCAGTGCTGTTGGAGGTCCCTTGGGGTGAGGGGAAGGGAGAGTAGCTGGAACGGTCACTTAGCTTTGAATGATTTATTATTATTATCTTTCACTAAATAATCCAATTTCCTTTAGGTTAATTCAAATTATGCCAACGAAAATGTGGAAAATCTTGTTACAGTTTTCCTTGCTGCATTTCCTGTCGGTTGAGTAAAGTGGTGAAGAATCGCTAAATTGGGTGAACCCATTACACTGATTTGGAACGAAACTGAAAACCGGATGTTGTAGCCGGCGGATTAAACCACGACAACTTGTGTGTTTAAAAGATAACCTGACAATTGCCGGCTTGTCAAGCTAGGAATCATAATGTAGACGGTTTCGCTGAAAATGAAAATTCTTTACCCTAAGGAAACAAAGGCAGTTTCACTTAACCCCAAACAAAGCACTCTTTGTACAGTTTGTATTCGGTATAAGCACAGGTTTTCACTTTTTGATCAAATTGTGAAAGTAACCTCCAAAGCACCGACTGAATAAATGATAAAGCAATCAAATGGTTACTTGCGCTTTCACCTACTCTTCCAAAACACATCTTTACTTCGACCACTCCAATAAAGCAAACAGTTAAATTAAACGGCGAGAGCAATTCATTGCCATTAGAATAGAGTTGCTGTTCAGTTCCCATCCCTCTGGTATTCACTGGATCCAAATGCCGTGCAAAAAGGTATGTGACAGAACACGATAATGAATTACCCCCAAGAACTTCGATTTCCTTTGGGTGTATTGAGGTGAAGCCGAGGCGACCGAAAATTCAGACTGGTTGTGGAAGGTCAAGATAGGGAGGGGATAAGAGGCCTTAAGCTGTACACTATTCATCTTGTCTGCAGCAGCTATCGCTGATGTCCTTTCTTTGACAGTTTGTCTAAGATTCCAAGGTTTCTCGTTTAGTCAAAGAACTGAGTCAAAATACAATAGCTGTTATTCTTATGCAAAGAAGCAGCAGTTTATACCTCGTTTAGTCACTCGTTTGAGGTATTTTAAAATAAAAAGGCTTTCACGGTGAGAAATGAAGACAACAAAAGACGACGTTTTGACAGGAGACCAATTTTCAGTGCTAGGAACCGGATATGCTAATATGTGACGTCAGCTTGGCCTTCTAACGTGATTAGTTTAGAAAAGTTTTAATGAAATATAATTGCGAGTTTTCTTGTGAGGAGTACGTGTGACAAAACCTTTCAGTTTGCTTCACCATTCAAGGGGTCTTTTGTTGTATTGTTATCACAGAAACCAAAATTAAAAGGAAAGTTGCACGGAAACAGGCCTTATCGTCTGCCTACGTGAACCTTGTCAAAAAAGCATCCCGCTGAAGGTTTGCATGCAATCATGTCACGTCTTATACACGGGAAACATTGGTCTCGGCGGATATTAGTACTGACCGCTAATGAAAGAAGAGTCCATTTACCTAAATCCCAAACAAACAGATGATTTAAAGTACCATAGCAAAAATTGTATTGATTGACAGCAACAATTATCCTTTCAGTTTTATTAATCGAGTGTACTGTCAATGGTTCGGTTTATTTGCTACACACTCACTCAATCGGTGCAAGTTTGCCGGCACGGATTTTTTAAGAGAAGGATCACTTGGGTAATTTCCCAAACCGCAAGGTATGTTACATACTTTTGAAGTCGTTGCTTCTTGTCGAGAACGGTTAACACTTCTGATAATTGAAATCCTGTGCAAGAAGCATTTAAAACGATTTCATTGAGATTTCAACAGAAAAAGGCCAGGCACCGTTTCGAGGGGGAATCTTTTGTACCAGCGCTCATTGAAGAATAGTTAATTTTGATTGTGTCTCTGATTATCTAAAGTAACTGCTTTATTTTTCTTGTTTATAAAATGAAGAAGATTCAGACCTTTCTCTAAAAGGTAAAAAATGAGAAGACAACGCCATCATTATGAACATAATTTGTAACAACAAAGAAAAGCTGTGACTAAAAAGTGATTCTTTCATGCATCAATATAACACAAGTATTAATTCAGGCAGCCGTGAAATAAGACCCTTATTGGATCATTAAAGAATGTGCTCACTTATTTCAAGCAGTGCCAGACGGAAAGGCTGGACTGATTAAGTGCAGGATTGAAAACTAACGGGTTAACTGCTGCAAGGGCGGGCACCGGTAGTGCCTTGGGATTAAATGGCATGAAACACTTGAACTACTACACAGTACTTTCAATAGAAATATAGCGATCTATGGATTAGCTGCAATATACAGTTATCTCAGATATTAACTTTCAGACGCAATTTTCTGGTACACTCACGCAAACCAAAATTTGTTTTCCAGTAAGTCCTGTCCTGACTTCGC
>JALIRR010004100.1:20000-30000 GCA_023091755.1 Montipora sp. Colony 1 RG-2022 | reverse complement strand
TGGCTTTCCCTCACACTGATCTTGAGGTGCCTGTGCAACAGTGGGCTGTGGTGAAGCTGAAGAGTAATTTTATAGGTGAATTCCAAACTCTTTACGGAACATATTCCGGTGGGAACTCTTGAGTTTCAATTTGTCTTCATCAGACACAAGGAGACTTTTGTCGTTCACAGGATCGGAGCACTGGGATGCAACACAAGAATGCTTCAGATGAAAAAATACGTCCTCGGGTTTTGCTGAGAAACGAAGACCTGTGGAACCACGAGGAGTAAATGCGCGAATTTGCTTTCTGCAGATGACGACATCGTATGGTTCCGGTGGCACTGGATCATGCATACTTCGCCTCATCTTCCCACTGCAGCCG
Organism: Montipora sp. Colony 1 RG-2022; assembly: GCA_023091755.1. Taxonomy (NCBI): domain Eukaryota; kingdom Metazoa; phylum Cnidaria; class Anthozoa; order Scleractinia; family Acroporidae; genus Montipora; species Montipora sp. Colony 1 RG-2022. The sequence goes on along the minus strand of JALIRR010004100.1, from coordinate 29,639 downwards.
TAACAAGTAGTCACTCGTGATCCGTTCAACCACTTGAGGCGGAATGGTTCTGGCGCTGGAAATGATTGAACTCGCTCGCAGCGATCCTGCAGTGTACTAACGTCACGCTGCTCAGCAATGCGGGAGGGGCGAACCCTCTGTGGACCTGGCTTTTTTCCTGACCTTTTGGAAATAGAGTCCTGCACCAGACGTGACAAGTTAGGGACCCATTTCGAAACAGTGTCCTGGATAATTGGCTCCTCGCAGCTCACAGCAATGGTACAGTGGGAACAGATCTGCTTCTGTTTAAAGCCCTCGCAGTCTCACCGAATTGTGCCATTCTCAATGTTTACAATGTAAGGGCGCACCGGGTTTGTTAAAGAAATAACAACAAAAGTAGAAGTAGCCCCTGCAACCCTAGTGACACCATCTTTTGCCAGAATGGAACCAGCATTGTCTCATGTTGTTTTCAATGACTGTGGAAGGCCACTGCACTTAGAGGGAGGAGGGGATGATGTACTATTTCCTGATTGTGAAGATGCTTTGCATTTTGGAAATTCACTGTCAATGAGGCCCTTTTGATGTGTACGCCTGTCTCCGAAGACGTCGGCCAGGATTTGTGACTTTGCTTCACCAGTAACTTTGATCAAGGCCATCTTCCGCGTGATGTTGTCCAGTACATGTTTAGTACATGACAAGAAATGAGCGATTGGCAGCTGGGAAGCAACGCCATCCTCTGTGGATTTCTGGCGGTCAGAGCCAACGAAAAGAATGTTTTCAATCTCACGATTGAGCTCTTTGAGGGTACTTGCAAAATAATGGAAGTCCTCCGATGTTTCATTAGTATGAATCATGAGTGGTCCAGGAAAGGTAGGGTGGGACCCTGTCTCTCTGTCTACCAGCATCAAATGCTTGTAGGTCGTAGTTGTCACAAAGAATTGACCAATGTCATATGTGAAATCAATGCTAAATACTGAAGTATGTGCAGGCTCACAACAAAACGTCACCAAATCCTCCAATTGAGATTTAGTGGCAACAACAACTCTAACACCAGAGCCCACCTGTACTGCGTGGACGAATCCTCCTCTAGAATCTTTGCATTTTTGTATCAGCTCAGCCAATTCATCTTTGCTCTGTTGCTTCCGGAGTTTACCTCTCACATTTCACTTTTGAAATAGAGGTCAATTGCTTTGGCCGACCCGGTGTATTTATGAATATTTTAATACATTTGCGACGATTGATATGTAGGTGTATAAATAATGGCATGAATGTATGGAATGTATTTAAGTTTGGTAATTTTCCCGGGGGTGGGGGCATTTGATCACCTGAAATGGACCTACGATGAGGCATTTGAACATCTTTTTGGCCCGGGGAGAAGGGCATTTGAACCAAAAATTTGCAAAAATTCAAATGCCCGTTGGGTTGCCCGGGGGGAGGGGGGGATGTTTAAGCTTCACTTTGACTGGTACATAATAGCAAACTGTAAATACACGTCTCGAGTTCTGTCGGAGTTGTGGCTTACCTGAGAATCAACATGTGCACGAGCTCCTACAACCGTTCCCTCTGAAATAAAGATATTCGATATCGTGAGAATGAGATCAACTGACACGCATGCATGATCGGCTTCACGTGTGTTTTGGGGCGTAAAAAAATTGGTTGAAACACAGAAATTCAGTGACAGTAGGAGGGGGAATAAAATGTAACATTCACTTATCTTCATTTTCCGAGCTATCCTATCTGCATTAGGAAAGAACGTAAACAACGTTGGGGTTTCATGTTAAGAACTCAAAATGAACAAAATCTCGCTTCTTGTAAACCAAGAGTTCCTATCTATTTGTTCTCTCAGCCAAATTGACCGATAGAAGCAGAATATTGTGACAAGATCTCACTCCCTCACTTTCAAACTCCATTACTCCGGTCATGCTGGAATAAACGTCAGCTAACATCTATCACGTGACAATTATGCACGTGGCAATTATGGCGGGAAACGATATTTTCACCATTCCCATGTCGAACTTCAATTCATGTCGTCAGCCTTATCGCTATTTCGTTGCGCTATGCTTTTTTCACAGTGTTTTGTATTCAGTCCGCATTTTGTGGGCGGTGCGCAGCCTTAAGTCCGCGTTTTATACCCGATCCGCAGTCCTCGTTTTATACCTAGTCCGCGTTTTATACCCGGTCCGCAGTCCGGTTCCGTAGTCCGCAGTCCGCAGTCTTTATTTTATACTGACCGGTTGCTACATCGACATATACAAGTATACATAATTATAGGAAATGTGCATACCTTGACGGATGTTCCTTTGCTTGATTTTGGAAAGCAGTGTCAACTTGATTTTGGTGTTTGGGTGCTTTCCTCATGGTGATTTTTTAACTCACCAGGACAAGACATCACCGAGGATGGTGGAATTGGCTTAATTGGTACATTTTCAAAGGGAATTCTATAACCTTTTTCCTTGTCAATGTGACAAGCAGTTTGTGCATCCCCTTGCCTCGATGTCAAAGGAGAAAGGGGATGTCACCTTTTCAACAAGTGCTTTGCTGAAATGGCAAACGACGACTTTTTTTTCTAGATTGATTCCACCCTTTTGTGACAAGTGTCGCGCTGCACGAGAAAGACCATCATCTGCCTGGACTTTTAAGTTTGATCGAAAACTTCTTCAAATATTCTCAAAAATCACCATAAAGGTTTCTCTCTCTGTTTGTTAACAAAAACGTAAGAACACACTCGACAACAGTCGTCAACTGTTTCTTTCGGGAGGCTCATCGTGAACAATATCGTGAAGCGAACACGAGCTCGATAGCGTTGAATTAAATAAAGTCGTGCTGCGTGCTCGACATACCAGTGCGGCCCGTGCGATCAAGAATTTCTCGAGATTAGCAAAGTTTCTGCCACAGCAATTCATGTACGAAATCTAGAAATACATCGAAGAGGAAAAGGGGGCAGAATAAAAATAATTGTCAGGTCAAAATTCATCACTGCTATTTTAGGCGAATCGGGGAGGACGTCTTTAAACAAATCCCACACTTGGAAATACGCTACTGTAACGATGCCTGCGAAAGGGCCAGCGTATTTCTCCGCCGATATTCCGAACGATTTCCTGTACATTTTGTGCTGTGATTGAGACTTTTGTCCTCGAGCAAAACCTTGCCAAACGAACCAGGCGAGTATGGCGATCAAGTGATTTCCGTGTAAGAAGACACGAAACGACTTCACGGCCTGCTGACCTCTGATTGGGCAGAAAAACAGAAAGAATTTCTGGCACCAATCAGAATTGAGAATTACCTCTGCTGTTTGGAACTGGTCTGGTGAGAACTTGTCCCCAGGGGCTCTTCTCGCCCTACTATGCTTTTCTTCGTCGCCATTTCCTTTTGCCGGTTTAGACTTCCCCTTGCCTCCGCGATCTGCCCCTGGGTCTCCGAAGATGGTCCCTTGTGTAATTTGAAAGTTTCTGTCTATCTCCGCTCCGCCGTTCATTTAGTTTGAAATACAAAATGTCGTTGATTTTCCAACAGAAGCGTCGTTTTAAGAGTACAAGCGACTCGTCGAAGTATTCCATTAACATAATAAGATCGAACTCTCGCTGAAGAAAACGGATGTAATCTTGTACCATGGTGACCTCTCTGTAATATATTGTGTCCAGTCCCAGCTCAAATAAAGCTGGGTTTTTCAATAAATTCATCAGGCCTGTAACGTTTAAAGGTGGTTTGTTAAAATAAAATTCTGCTTTTTGTAGGAAACTCTGCAGAGGAGTGGTTACATTTCGTAAGTCCTTAAAATACCTTCCGCGTTTGAAAAAGTTGAAGATGGATTCAAAGTGTTCACTTGGTTCCCGTAGAATTGTGATGTATCGCGTTGTTTTCTTTGGAAAACGCCATCTCATTGGTGCCTTGTTATATCTTGCGTGATTGCATAGAATGTTCGGCTCCTTACCAAATGCTATTACATACCGAAGCAAAAATGGTCTTGGCCAGAAAAAGTGGTACGTATTCTTTCCTACAGGTAACGCAAATGAGAGATCTCTGCTATCGCCATAACGGTTTAAGATATTTGTCACTGTGCTCGATCCCGTCTTGTGTGTCTTTAGAAATAAAATGTTATTGACTGGTTTGCATGAAGTCTTCGTGCCGATCATGTATCCCATACTTTGTCCTTCACGTTTGTCAAATTCCCAGCTTAATCTCTCTTTTCCATTTTGCTGAAGCTCCGCTGCACTACAATGACAAAAATGATAAATCGGACCTTCACAATATTCATTGCCGATTAAAATTGAACGTCGGTTTTTGCTGGCAAACTGAAACAAAGAGAAAGTCAAGTCAGCGGTTCGCGGTCATTTGCAACCAGTGTAGTTTAGCCTCAACTATTAAGCAAGTTCCCATATAAACTACTATCGACCCAAATTCCCTAATAAAATTCGCTTTGACGAAGGGCTGACGCTCGAAACGGTCAGGTTTCAAATTTCTTTGCGATTATCAATTTATTATATCTCTCAGCTGACAAACCCATTTCTGTTTTTCACTTCCCCACCGAGTTTTCTTCAAAATGAAACGCCTTTATTCACCAAGTTGTTTGCTTTTTCGTGGTAGTGCACTTTGTAATTGCACTATACACTATGTCACCGGGTTGTGAGTGAGTGAGTGAGTGAGTGAGTGAGTGAGTGAGTAAACAGTAAACAGTAAATCTTTATTGCGCCTTACTCTCCAAAGGGAGGTATCGGTCTCGTTACAATAAAGGTGATGATATCTACTAGAATAACTAATTAACTAAAAAGATCATACAATTACTTGTAATACAATTGGTATAAAATTATTATTTTAATTATTTTGCATTTAGGAAGTCTTTTCTCTTCTGAAACATTAAATATGTATATTTACCTACTATCTTTGAAGTGCTTTCGTTTTCTAGGGTAAGTAAATACCGTATTTTATCCTCATCATTAAGGCTTTTGAAAACAACATCGTGTGTTGAAAGGAGAGAATGGAGCTCATCTCTAATGTTATCGTACCCTGGGCAATACATCAAGAAGTGCCGATCGTCTTCTATATAGCCTTTATTGCAGACTAGACACGTTCTTCCATCTACTGGGATTGGTGCACCTCTATTTTCGTATTTCCCAGTCTGTATTCGCAAGCTATGAACCCCCAGACGCAATTTTGTCATACTTATTCTATGTGCTGGGTTTCTGATAGTTTTGAGATAGTCTTCCAATTGGTAGTCGAATTTGACTTCTTTGTGTGTAAATTTCTCTCTAGAGCCTTCGGAAGTGTTGTTGCGAGCCTTCAGCCAATTTCGAATGTAGTCCTTTTTAAGCTGTTTCTTTATGGAGGAACGAGCATTCTTAATCTGTAGTTGGCTTGATGTATTGCCTGTAGAGTGCATTCGTATAGTTTCGTCATTATTTAATACATCAAAAAATTGGCTGTGATTTTTTGCGTGATGAAAGGCTTCCTTTAATAGAGGGTTGACTGTTTTATGCTGTAATCTAAGCGAGTAACTAAATATTGAAGCTTTTATGTCTATACTTAAAGGGTACCGTCCAAGTTATACCCTACAGGCAATGTTCTCTGTGTACCATGGGGTATTTTTCTATAATTTGCTGGAGACCGCTTATCACCCTTTCTTTTATATATCGGTTTTATAACACCTATGTTCCAATGGGTTGGGAATGTTCCACTGTCTAGTATATCATTGAACAGTTTTTCTAATAAAGGCATTAGATAATAGCGTCCGTGTTTAATCATTTCATTAAGGATACAATCCATACCCGAAGCTTTCTTCAACTTGAGTTTTGATATTTGTTCATGGATTTCGTTGGTCGTAATAGGTTGTCCTAAAATGTCGTTATTCGGTGAATTTTCGTTTTCCCGGTCCACATCTTCATTTGAAAAGTCCAAAGTGGTGTGCGGTTCCTGGCTATCATATAATAATTTCTGATAATGACATATCCAATCTTTTGACGAAACAGAGGTTTCCTCTTCGACACGGCATCGCTTTTTCTAAGTTGATTAATATACCTCCAGAAATCTTGACTGTGTTTTGGGTGTAAAGCATTAATTTCATTTACTATTTGGTTTTTGTATCTTTTATGCATCATTTTGACATGCTTTTTGTATTTGTTTTTAAGAACAAAATAATCTTGTCGTAGTGATTGGTGAGAACTGGGGTTAATTTTCTTTACTAATTGTTGCAGTTGTTTCTTTAACTGTCTGCAGGTGTGATCGTACCATGGTTTCTTTTCTTTGGTAGTTTTAGATGTTTTCCGCGATGTTGCTAGGCATGATTTGGCCACCGAATTGATAATTTGGTTAAATTGCGAGATTTCATCGTCTACTGATGCGTGGTGTTCTGAGTTGAAGGAATCAAATAATCAAATAATCTTTGAACATTAGGATTGGATAATGCACTGAGAAATTTGTCTTTTGAATCTGCCTTCCAAAGAAACTTTTTAAAGTTCTTTTGAGTAGGTGCTGCTTTGCATAGTGGTTGTCTAGGTGCATTGTCTTTTGCCATGTGAGAGCGGGAGGGAGTTAATTTTAGACTGATAGGACAATGATCTGAGTAGGTTGTCAAGGCTTGAACTTGAAATCCTAATATCGTCTTTATATGGTCTTCACTTGCTAGTGCGTAATCGACTGTGCTTGCCCCATTACTTTGATAGCAAGTGTATTTTCCATCGAGATCACCTGTTAGCCTGCCATTCAAAATTTGCAATCTATTTCCTATGCATAATCGTAATATTTCTCTTCCTACTTTGTTGATTGTGTAGTCCGCATTGTTTCGCTTTGGGCAATCCGTGTCTTGATTGTAGGTATTATGAATTGTTAAAAAGTCATCCGCATCGTTTTCAATGAAATCGTTTAATGTCCCCGTTCTCGCATTGAAGTCACCAAGTAAAAGAACTTGGCCCTGGGTAGAGTACTTGTGAATTTCTTTTTCTAAGATGCTGATAACGTCTTCTCCTGCCTTTCGTTGTGATTGTAGTGGGGGTAGATAAACTGCAGCCAGGAAAATGTCTGCCTGGAGTCCAAGCAATTGCTTATGTAATCGGCACCAAATTATGTTGGGTTAAGGAGGCTCGAAATAGTTTCTCCTTTTTTCAAACAAATAAACATATTCTGTCCTTAGATACAGTTAGGGCAATCATATCAAGACGAAATTTGGCCAGGGTATTAAGTACCTATCGTAGATTTCTCACATTATGTTTTCCTCCAAAATAATGTTACCATGGCAACGATATTAGGCATTTCTTTGAGCCTTAAAATCAACATATGTTGTCCTTTTTGAAGAAACGGGACGGTGAAATTTTCCCATTCAGCGTTACCAGATAATGTTAGAAATACTCTCTAAAATATTTAAAATTCAACAAAATCTGTAGGTCAGTTTTTCAGAAAAATAAGTTTTTTTGAATTGTGACTCTAATTTTTTTTTTCACCTACAGAATTTTTTTAAATTTTAAAGACAAACGGTTTAAATTAATCTAAGCTAACATGCAAAAAATGAAAAAAATTCACCGTCCAGAAGCAGAGATATAAACGAGTAAAGTTGCAAAATCAGGAAAAATTAGGGGGTTACAAGATCAGCATTTACGCATGCGTCACCCGCTCATTCGAGTCCGCGCGCGAGTGGAGCTACAGGTCAACACAAACGGATTTAAGCGACTATTAAACCGTTTAAGTAGAATTTTCGTAGTTTTCGTGAATAGGAGATGTCTATTTATATTCCATGTATATAGGAATTGGAGACAGGTAAGCGAAATTAGCGGTATTTGTTTATTTCTGGTGACCCATTTGAATCATGTGGCTTACGCGCGCGCGCTCAGCTGAAAACCCTTTCGAGCCTCCTTAAGCCTAGTTTTTAGGCCTTGAATATTCAAAGAAATTATATTAAAAACGTTATTTTGATTATTCATCTTGAAAAAATAATAGTGATGATTAGATAAATTAAAGTACGTTAAAAAATAAAGGATAACTGTTGGACTACGCAAAAAATTAATAGAATAATATCAGTCGAATAAATACGACTAGATTGATTTGCATAAGCTGGTGAAAGTAAGTGAGCATTAAAGTAAAGCTTACTGTTGATTTCCGCTTTTATGTTCATCGACCGTTTTGAAGTGTAGCCAGAAGTAAATTCAGCAATTGCTGTGACGGGTCCCTTGATAGGTTTCGAGTTCCACTTGGTCGAGTGTTGAAATGTTTTCCTCTTGGATTATGTGACTGTTGCTTAGATCGTGGCGAAGTGGAAGAGTGTCCATTTTTTCTTGCCCATTGTATTATTGCGCCAGCCAAAACAGCAAGACCTCGCTTGTTATAATGCTTTCCGTCACGTGTAAAAAGGCTCGCCTCCGTCGCTTTAACATCTATAAATTCCACATCCAGCAATTTCATTTCCTCGTTTAATTGAGCGATCCTGTCGTTCTTGGTATCTCCATTGTTGTTGAATTGTGGTGGGATTTTACAGAAGGCAGTTTTGGCATTTGGGAACTTGGAGCGTGATTCTGTGACTAGGATATTCAATTTATCTCAAAGGCTCTCAGTAGTAGATTCTGTGTGGATATGGTTGGTGCCCAGGCGAAAAATGACACGCTTGACAGTTTCGTCTGGTGTGGGATCACTTTAGAGATACTTGATAGCTGAATCAAACGTTGCGCCGCTAAGTGATCCAATGCCCATGGTCAATCTACGGCTTTCAAGACCGCGCGTGTTAGAATCACCAAAAATAATGGTGTCTCCGTGAGTGAGCGAGCGAGCGAGCGAGCGAGCGAGTGAGTGAGTGAGTGAGTGAGTGAGTGAGTGAGTGAGTGAGTGAGTGAGTGAGTGAGTGAGTGAGTGAGTGAGTGAGTGAGTGAGTGAGTGAGTGAGTGAGTGAGTGAGTGAGTGAGTGAGTGAGTGCGTGCGTGCGTGCGTGAGTGCGTGAGTGCGTGAGTGAGTGAGAAATCCGTGGTGGCAAAAAGGCCCGCAACGCGTGGATAAATCACGAAACTAAACAGGTCTCCTCGAGAGTTAGACGATTGTGATCTTTGTGTTGAATTCACACATTTCTTGTCGAACTTTATAACAATTGAAACAAAACAACAAACTCACAACAACAAAAAGCCGGTGTCTTGCCGTAATTTTGTCACAGATTTGATCACACACGGCCGCTGAAATCGATGTCAAAATGATTTTCTGATTGTAACTTTTTTTCATTCGCGGCACAAAATTTACGTTGCTTTCATGTCGCAAATTTTGTTGCTGATGTTAATTTGTTTTATTCTCGATCGACACTTCCTAAAAACTTCCTTGTGCTCTTCCTTAATTAAAACTGTGTATCAATATTCATTTACTTTTGCATCAATAGTTGTTTTGCATAAAGCAGGTTAACAAAATCTGTACCTTGCTCAGTTCGCATTCTTGAGCGTTAAAGTAGAATTTCCGGTCTTATGTTTCTGGCAGCAAGTCGTATATTTTGAGGTCTCCCATCCAGATATTAACCCCGCCGGACCCCTTTAGGGGAAAAACTTCAGTGAACTTTTGTCATGGAAACTGTCAGATGCTCAGTACACGATTAAACTTGCTGGCAAAAAGAAGTTGAATTTCATGTCAGCCTCAAAGCCAATGTTTCTCGATTCCCATTTATTTTCCTCAATCTTTCTGGGTTTAGTATTTTAGTTTACTTAGTAT
>JALIRR010004100.1:10000-17500 GCA_023091755.1 Montipora sp. Colony 1 RG-2022 | reverse complement strand
TAATTTATTGCATAACGTACAGGTTATGCAATAAATGACATTTGCGGAGGTACATGTGAAACGATCGGTGATCTTAACAGATCGCTTAGGTCCCGATATCTTGCTAGTGTTAACAATGAAAAGAGAAGTTTTACATCGTGAGCGCGCGCATTTGAAAGTGCCGGGTTGCTCGTTAGTTTTGAGCGCGCTTCTAACTAAAAAATTGCCTACGTTTTTGTCGCGTTTAAATGAAATGAGTGGAGGTTGCGAAAAGATTCTACCAGTCTCGGGATCATTTTGGAGTAATTTAAAATTATTAAGAATGATACTTTTGACTGCGTGATTATGAGGATGGAAAGTGAGGGTGAATGGAATTCTGTCATTCTTATCTTTTTGTGACGTTTGTAGTGACGACTGTCGATCAAATTGTTGGGCGCGATGATGGCCCGCTTTGACCACAGAGACAGGATTTCAATTTCTCCGGCCAAGACAAACTTATTTTCACCATGGACATTACATCTCCGTACACAGTCATTCCCAATAGCGAATGTCTTCAAGCACTTAAACACTTTTTCGATCAACGCACTGTCAAAGAACCAAGCTCGGAAACTAGTAACGCTTAATTGTTTTTCATTCGCCGGCAACTATTACATAAAATTAATGGTGTAGCGATGGGCACAAGAATGGGACCTAGCTATGCCAATCTTTTTGTAGGATATGTTAAACACCAATTTTTTAATCAGTACAACGGCCCCAAACCTGAACTCTACGGCCGCTACTTCGACGATTGTATCGGCGCTATTTCATCCAGCAGAGAAGAACTCGATCATTTTATAACCTCCGTCAATTCTTTTCATCCGGCTCTTAAATATACCTGGGAAATTTCGGAAACTTCATCGGCTTTCCTAGATATCAAAGTTTCTATTAGTGGCAACGTGCTATGTACCAGTGTGCACCACAAACCTACAGATTCTCACAGTTATTTGTTGTATTCATCATCACATCCATCACATGTCAAGAACTCCATTCCTTATTCTCAATTTCTTAGACTTTGACGTCTATGTAGTGATGACTCTGATTTTTCCAGCAAATCAGAGGAGATGTGCCAGGTCTTCGAAAAACGTGGCTATCCTGTCTCTGTGGTCAAAGCGGGCCATCGTCGCGCCCAACAATTTGATCGACAGTCATCACTACAAACGTCACAAAAAGATAAGAATGACAGAATTCCATTCACCCTCACTTTCCATCCTCATAATCACGCAGTCAAAAGTATCATTCTTAATAATTTTAAATTACTCCATAATCGTGCTGCAAGGTTCCGTGCATCTGTCTGCCGTACTCCACAAAACAACAATGTGAAATCACTAAATGTTAGTACTTCTATGAACGTTACACTGTACTGGTGAAAACATACTATTAAACTAGTTTTAAAAACTTATACACAGTACATATAGAAAGTTGAAGCGTACGAGCTTTCGGCTCCTTCTCGGAGGCTTGTTCACATATAAATGAAAGTCAAGAATCTGTTGCGGTCACGTGTTGCTAAATCACGTGACCGTTAACAGTTTACCGGTTCACAATTCTTGTTTTTCATTTATATGTGAACAAGCCTCCGAGAAGGAGCCGAAAGCTCGTACGCTTCAACTTTCTATATGTACTGTGTATAAGTTTTTAAAACTAGTTTAACTAAATGTTAGGTTTTGACGACAACGTGAGCATATAAAAATGAACCATTCATTTTCTATTTTCACTGTAAAACTGTTCACAGGATAGTTCGCCCGTATTGTACATGGCGAACAAGACTGTGACGCAATAATCACGTTTGCGTTAACGCGATCACATTGCGTTAACGCTTTAAGGGCCCACTGACGTATTTTTTGGGGTGCGTTGCTAAGGATGTAATGGTTAAGTAATTTGAGGGAATTTGGAATTATTTTGGTCAGTTTCCAACTTTTCTAAGCCAATGACCCTAAATATGACGTCATCATGCCGTGACGCCCATGGTCACGTGACCAATAAAAGAAAACTAAATTTGTCTCCGTACTACGCAATTTGGGTATTTAATCGATGGTTTGATAATTTGTATTCGTTTTTTGCATCCAGCCAAGCATGGTTTTCTTTTTATTTTAAAAAATGTTCTTTTTAAAGACATAAACGATACTGAAATACCCATAACTCTTTCAAAAAAGATGATTTGAAAAAAATCAATGCTTAGCTATATTCTGCATTTGGGGGTGAAACGTGCCATGCAAAAAAAAATTAATTCAATTTAAAGACCGCCGGAGATTTAGCTTTTTCTCAAACCGGAAGTCAGTTTGTTTACGCATGCGCAGTTTATTTGAGAACAAGCGCGAGAAAGGGCCAGGAAACACATTCGATGGAAACAACAGTTCGTGCGGTGACTTTTGCTAGTGAGTGGGTTTTCTTGTCAGCTCATGATATGATGACGTCGTTTAGCGGAAGTAACATTTCACGTCCTTAGCAACGCGCGAAAAATCCGTATGTGGGCCCTTAAGCATCCGAGGACTTTTTTCGTGTTTACATAGCCTCACCTAAAGACGAGGGGAGTTGGGTTTGGAGGGTTTGCATAACTGTCCAGTCGAGAATTCTCCCAATTCCACGAGTGTAAACACGGAAAAAAGTCCTCTATTGCTTTTATAAAATCTCTCTCAAAAATAATTCGACAAATGAAGGAAAATGCTGTTTTTTTTACTTCTGATTGATTGAAACAGATTTTCTTGATACACGCTCATATTTCCTACCAGCCAATCAAAACGAGCGTCTCACAACACATAACCAATCAAAATTCGTGCGATGTCACAGCCGTGTTTACATACTCTCATCTAAACACAGCTATTGACCAATGAGAGTGCGCGTACTATCCTAATTATTTTGTTATAAGTTATATTATGCAGCGACGTTTTTTCGTTGACGTTGCCGTTGTCCTTGCTTACAGTCACGCTATGTCACGCGTGACCAGTAGTTTTGAAATTTGAAGTGCGTGCCAGTTTTGAACTTTGTCCTCGAGATTCTGAATTCCCGTGGATACTTTCCTTGATATATCGAAAATTCTTACCTATAAAGTTTCATTTTATTATAAAATAAACGGTGTTTGAAATTGAAAACTATTTCAAGCGTTTGATGAATTTTGTTCAGTTACTGTGCATTTTTCTAAGCAAATTTCTCCCAGATTCCATTCAAATCACGGAAGCTCCAAAGTGGAATTCGAAAGTTAATAGGGAATAGGGAGCTTACGAAACGAGGACGACGACGGCTATGAGGACTTCATTTAAAAATAGAAGATCGCGTTATTCATATCAGTACGAAGCTATTTCATGTCGTTTTGCGTTAAAAATGTGTAGTAACTGTCGAGGAATTAAGCTGGCATGAGTGGGTTGGAAGCGTAGAGAGAGAACTGAAAATTCATCGTCATGTGCTAACGTCCTCCACAGAACCTTGAATTTGGTCATTTCACGTCGTCATTTAGGAGATGACGGCAAAGAAATGTACCAAAATGTAAAATGCACGTGCAGAGCATGCAGAGCCATTGTTTTTTCTCACTAAACCTATTGTTTTGTAGCGTCGTCGTTGCCGTCGGCGTCGTCGTTTCGTAAGCTCCCTAATTTAAGATCGACGACGGCGACGGTCGACGAAAACGTCACCTCAAAATATAACTTGGCCCTATCATAAGTCTTTCGCGATTACCCAGTCTCAATCACGCGCTACAATATGGACGAAGTATCCTAAAAATAAATTGGTACGAGCGGTTTCAAAGTTAAAATAGAGAATGAAACAATCTCTGTTGCATGCTAACGTTGTCGTCAAAATCTCAAATTCAGTGATTTCGCTAAAGGCCGGTTTACACGGTACGATTTGTCGGCCCGATCTGTCGGGCCGACAGTGTCGGGGCGCGAATCGTACGTGTATTTTGACACCCGATCTTAAGGCCGATTCGTGAAAACGAAATCGGCCCGATTCAGAAAATCTGTTGCAGTGCAACAGATTTTTGTTGAGTCGGGCCGACACTTTCAAAGACGCCGACATGTTAATCAAAACTTTGAGAAAAGAGCATGCGTACCAAACAGAAGCAATCAAAATGGCGGACATGAAGACTCTGAAGAGGCCAAAGTCGCGCAGTTTCCAAGAGAAAGAAATCTCCCTGCTGATAGCGGAATGGATTAAATATCCGTGTCTACATGACAAGGGGAATAAAGAGTATCATGGCAAGAACAAAAGAGAGATTGCGAGAACGCATGTAGCCAAATCACTGAACGAACAACTTGGATATGACATAGGTTGATGAAAAGCCCCGGCTTCGGTCCGATGCCAATTTTTCACCCAAGCACATCGTGTTTTCCTTCTTCCTCTCTTTTTGATTCTTAATAATGCTGCAGCAAGTAACAGTTATGACGTTGTTTATGCTGCTGTTGATGAATAAAGCGACCAAAAACCGTTGTGCTCGTCAGCCATTTTGTTTTCGCCGTAGCATTCACCACGCATGCGGAGTAAAACACCGCTTTAAAAAAGAATGAGGGCTACTAGACATTCTTCACGTCGGGACTGACGTCGGGCCTTAAGATCGGGTGTCAAAATACACGTAAGATTCGCGCCCCGACACTGTCGGGCGACAGATCGGGGCGACAAATCGTAGCGTGTAAACCGGCCTTAAGATGCTTGCTAAAATCCGTGCTGGACGTGCAGCACGACTATTTATGCTCTTTTAACCAATGATATTACTGTTTTGTGGCGATGTCGTAGCCGTAGCCGTAGCCGTCGCCGTTTCTTAAATTCGCTAATTTCAGTCTTGTGTTTACTGGTCACGCGTGACATAGCGTGACTGTGAACTCCCTATTGGTTGCAATCTGAGGCGGGGTTAAAAGACGACCCTTGCTTTCCAGCGCTGACGATAGCCAATTAAGAGAGATTTACGAGAGTCGCGTTTACAGAGAACGGCAAACCGTCATCAGGCTGAAATTTGAGAACTTGGCAACGACGACGGCGACGGCAACGAGAACGTCATCTCAAATATAAATTCACGTCATTGTTTCAAAATGTTGTACACGCTGTATTCAAAAGGTTGAAATAGTCCCGAAGTGATTCGGGACTATTTCAACCTTTTGAGTATGACTAGGGTGTTAGTTCCTCAAGAATGACACTGGTCGGAACGGCGCTTGAGTTAGGGAAGAAAATGAAAATTGCTGACGTTTTCGATAGGACCTGTTTCACGGTATTTAGTAGACGACGGCAAAAAAATGAACAAAACTGAAAAACGCACGTGTAAGGCGTGCAAAGCTATTGTTTTTGCCTACTGAACATACACATTTAGGACGTTCTCGTTGCCGTCAGCGTTGTCGTTGCTTGCTGTTTGCCCAAAATCAATGAAACCTAATTGATGTCAGGTGATGTTCGCCTCAGTGAAGATTTTGATAATTTTACCACAAGCAACTTTACGTTTGCCGCAATGACACCAAGCAAATAAAACTGTTTCTTCGATTGTTAAGTTAAAAAAAACAAAAGAACTTGACCGTTTATCGTTCCGCAAATCGTAACTCGACTTCCTTATCTGGAACTACAAGTGAGGTAATGATTGGTTGGACCTCATTCAAAGACTCCACCCAGAAGTTCTGACACACCTGTGTGAAAAAAGAGAGATGATTAACATGGTACAAAAGGGGGTATGTTAGACAGACAGACAGGCAGACAGACAGATAGACAGATAGATGGAAAATTCCTACCTGCGAAAGAAAGAGACGCATTTCTAATTCGGCCACTCGGCGCCCTGTTCAAGCAAAAAGAATAAAGTATTATTAAACCAATTGATCAGGAACGAGTTCGTAGGAGTCAGGTAAGCGCTAAACTAGTTTAAATGCCATGGCAACTAATAGTTGCATTTCTCTTTCATTTCATTAGTCCTTTCACGTAAAACATGAGCCCAATGATTGAACAGCCGCTGTTCCCAACTGTGTGGCTTCATAGCTCAGTTGGTAAAGCATCGCACGGGCATCGCAGAGGTCATGCGTTCGAATCCAGTTGAAGGCGCCTGAATTTTTCAGGTGTCTATAAAGTGACAACCAGTTAAGTGGGAGAATCATTCAGTTCTTTTGCATAAAACCCGCACTTAAAATATACATTAGCGCTCACACTGCTTTGAATTCGAATAACTTGGCCAAGTCCAATTTCAATACTCACGTATTATCAATTATTGCTACTCATTGAATGTATTACATTTTCTTACCAATACACATTCGGGTGCCAAATCCGAAAGGAAGCGAAGAAAAAGAATGATATGGGGACTTGTGTGTATCATCCCTCAGCCATCGCTCGGGTTTGTACTTTTGAGGTTCATCAAACAGCTTGGGATTGCGGCCCATTGCGTACAACGGCATACGAATCATTGTCTGCCAAACAAAAGTCAATTCGTAAGGGTTGAGAGGGTAGAGTATGGGAAGACGCAAACACAAGAAAAAACAAGTCTGAATGTAAAACGCGGACGCGATGATGTCTTGATGATGTTCTAGTGTGAATAAAATAGAATAGAACACGCAAAAGCACCTTCTTTGCTTTGGGCATGCTCGTCCCCAGATCCCAACGTTTCTTTTGGTCACTTGGTCAACGACGTGATCAAAACATTAAAAAAACCCGAAGGTTCTGCGGACGCTAATGTGCTTTTTGATGCTTCACTTGAGACTGAACCAAGTGTGGGCGTCCTTGCACCGAATATCATTAGCTAACATCCACCAAAACTCCACGTGACATTTCTTTACGTTTTATACATGTCATGATAAAGAAAAAGATTATTTTGTGCTGACGTTCAAATAACCATTGGGTAATTTTTTGACCCTAGGGGCTCTGTGCAGGTGCAACGGAAGCTACAGCGAAGGCGTTGATCGACTGGGTCGCACCTAGAATAGAGTACTATTGATGCACTTCGTCTTGTTAGGTTTAGGGTTAACCATAAAAGAAAAACAGTTTACATCACCCACGGTAGGGAAGAAGCATAGACCGTTTAGCTGGGAATAACCAATCAAGTTCGCCTTGTCGGCTTATCAAATTGACTTGCCTTGGGAGGTATGCGATAGCCCTGGATAACGATTTCTTCCGGGAGAATACGGGCATTTTCCCAAGCAACAGGATACATCCTAGGAAAAAAAACGAGGGAACAACACAAAAGCTTTATATATATTGTAACAGGATATTAAGTTTGTCGATAAGCAGTAAACGGGTCCAACTCTCCTCCAAACATTCGTCACAAAAACACCAGACTCAAACAAAATAGGGACCCAAATTTGGGCAATTTTAAAGTCATGTGTCGATCGACTTGGCTATCAATGAGAGCAATGCTAAATGTTATCTTGTTGTCACACATTATTTTACAGGATGAGGAAGGAGTCTGATTCCCTAAGCGGTCGAGAGGGTTTTTGCTGCCAAAGACTGAAATCGAAAATTTCAGCAACACCCTACTCGCGCTGATCGCCTCAGGTAAACCGCTTTTAAATTATACTGCCTTTTCATACAGCAATA
>JALIRR010004100.1:0-5000 GCA_023091755.1 Montipora sp. Colony 1 RG-2022 | reverse complement strand
GGAAAAGAAGTTCAATCAGGTTTGATGTTATTTCTTTGAAACTGATGTCTTCTCTGCTGATTAGAAAGGTGAGGAACTCAGCAGCGTCATCCTCCTGAATGTCTCCTTTATCAAGCCTCCCTTGTATTTCACTCATTTTTTTCTCAATGCATCTGTCGCCAAAACTGTAGAGGACATCCATTTGATCATAGAAATCCTGGACAGACTTCAACCTGTACAACTTATCAATCCATGCAGGAATAAGGAAAATCTTTAACACAGTTGTGAATAACTTGTGAGCTGATTCAATGAACTTGGCAGCCTCAACTGATGGAGACTTGCTGAAGGAACCAAATCGTGTCTCAAAGAGGACAGTTCCAATTGCTGTAAGATAAAAACAAATAAACTACTGTACACTGTATATTAGTCTTTCTACATGTTTACGAGTTGTGTTGGGTTGCCGGGACTTTGATATGGGCAGTCTTCTTTGGAGGTGGGTTTAAGTGCCGAGGCAGGTTAGCAAACATGACAACCTATCGTATTTGGTTACATTCATGAATCATCCTGGGGATAATGTGGCCCACCAAGTCAACACAAATATGGACAAATGACACCATTTGCTTTTTAATATTCACAAATCTTGCTGTTTGTCTGCTTGAAATTTCTTTGTTACCCTCTTGATACCTGTGAGATAACTTAACAGTTCTGCATTTAAAAAAAACTCTGTGTACACAGGATAAAACTGAAGTGTTTTTTTTTTCAACTTATTATTTCTCATGCACAATAGCTTAAGTTTTGAGGCATACAGTATATTCTAAGGTCCCTCATCACTGATTGGAAATTAAGTCCCTGGTTGTCAATTTTTACTGTTGTGTTGTTTGTAGTCAGAGCCATTGCGACACTCTACGTGTGTAGTTAATGCTAACCCTCCTTAAATCAACACGGCACACATAATATTATTGTCTGAGGATCAAGGTTCAGCTCCTGCATTCTGTAGCCTGTTGGCTGACCTTTTGTCAGTTAACGTTTCAAATTAATATTTTAGAGAAACAGTATCGGTGATTGGGTGAGAGCACTTTCCTTCCACCAATGAAAACTGTGGCTTGAATCCCTGACTTGACATCACAGTTATGTGGATTCTGGCTTATTATATTACTGTTAATTATTTTTACTTGAGGTACTGTAGTGACTATTATTCTTGGCTTGTAATCGTTGACAAAGATTTTTCATAGTGTACCAATAGGTTTGAGGGTTGCCACTCTGTTATCGTCTGCAGGCCCACAGATGGCTCATGAGTCCAATCCGGGATAGACATGCTTGACTAAAGTGGCTGCAGGTCAATGTCGGGTGTGTTGGTTCTTGCTTGTTTTGCTGTTACGTGGTAAATTATAAGTATAAGTCTTAGGTGTCCAGCTAGATATAATCTTAGGAGTTCAAACGATAATCTTTTACTTAATATTATCCTTGTATTATATCCAAAGCAATGCTTGGTGATAGGTCCTTTACCTGTGCTGCTCGAAGGCTCTGGTTCTTGCTTGCTTTGCTGTTATGTGGTAAATTATAAGTATTTAATTTATATATGATTGACATAAATTATCCTATTTACTTTATTTTGTTATTATCATTAATTTCTTCTTCAAATGTCAATCAAACTAATAATTAACAACTCTATTATGATTCAGTGTCAATTAAGCCACTAAATGACCACAAGGATTATAAGCTGCTAATGTTATGATAGGTTGTAAGAGAATTAAGCCAACTTACATTCCAAAGACCACTTGAGTAGTTCATCTTGCAAGCTTGGAATGATTCCATCAGCATCGCGAGTTGCTTTCATTTGAGAGAGCAAATCAGCTGCAACATCATTCAATGGCTCGGCATATCCTTCAGTAATTTTTGGTCTCAACATTTTCACGTTTAAGATACGACGAATCCTGTACCACTCTTCACCATTCCTACAGTGTACATAATTGTGAAAAATTAGAAATATGACAATGACACCAAATGCACATTTTTGAGAGCTTCCTGATTTACATATAAAACTTAATAGGCTTAATGTACAATTTTTACTGTAGTTAATTATTATTGTAAGAACTATCATCATTTTTCTTCAAATACATGGTGACAGTGAAGAACAAGTTGGTTTTATTTTATATTCATGTCACGTTAAATCGAAAAAGCCAAAAGAGACGAAACTGGTATGATACTTTTTTTTGCCCGTTTGGATCATAGGCAGCCCAAGCTCGCGTCACTACAGACAGCCGTTGAGAATTTAAACGCGTTATAAGACTTTGCATGGGAAATCAAATACCGTCGATTATAAAGCCTAAAAAATGCTCAATTTAACTTTCATTCAATAAAATGAATCAAAATGACTCACCTCTGGTGTATTCTTGTGCCTTCTGGAGCTTATTACACCGTTTCGGGAATTCTGTGTTTTCAGTGATTTCAATGTTCTAAGACAAAGTCAAGGCTGCACAGGGTGTCTAGAAAACTAAGACCTAAGACCTAGAAAACTAAGACCTAGAAAACTATAAAATATATAAAAATCATATAAATTCT
Organism: Montipora sp. Colony 1 RG-2022; assembly: GCA_023091755.1. Classification (NCBI taxonomy): domain Eukaryota; kingdom Metazoa; phylum Cnidaria; class Anthozoa; order Scleractinia; family Acroporidae; genus Montipora; species Montipora sp. Colony 1 RG-2022. The sequence goes on along the minus strand of JALIRR010004100.1, from coordinate 2,459 downwards.
TATAATTTCTTATATAAAATAAAATCCCAACCACTTGCCAACAGTGTATTGTTTTTCCGGTGTAATGCGGTGATGGTTTTCGGATTTAAAAGATCCATTTGCCCTACTGCTAATAAAATTCATGAAAGCAAATAACAAATATTCCGTTAAGGGTATTGTGCAGTTTGTACACGCGCGTCAAACCTGGAAAACGTCAAGAGAATTAGAATTCTTAGATCGATGTTTAATTAGCTTGTGAGCGGGCCCTATTTGGGTTTCACGTACGCTTAGTATCGCGGGAGCGCCTCAATAGAAGGGCCTGCTCGCAGGCTAATGTTTAATAAACAGATGTTTCCCTTAACAGTTTAGTTTTTACTTTTGGTTACAAGTCGTAAAGCATGTTATATTTCGGGAGCCTCCGAGTTGAAATGCATGCGTCCTTTCAGTAATTTGCAAAACGATCCCATGCCGCGGTTTCTGTGTTGTGACACGGCAACCCTAAAACCCGGAATCCGGAATCCGGAATCACAGTACAATACAGAGAGTAAAAACTATCCTAAACATTCATAAAAGCTAACCTTAGGCCTAATTAGGCCTAAAAACGTTTGTTTAGGCCTAATTAGGCCTAAGGTTAGCTTTTATGAATGTTTAGGATAGTTTTTACTCTCTGTATTGTACAGTGATTCCGGATTCCGGATTCCTGGTTTTAGGGTTTCCCTTTCTTGCTTGTCTAACCATGGGTCGAACCTTAACTATCCGTGAAACGATTCAGTATGAGTATGGTCGATATCAACCTCATAGTAATAACCTTGTGTGTGTTTTGTTGCGGCGACTGCTAAGTGTGAAAAGTAGTGACTTCCTGACGTGTGAACGACATGTATTATTAACAAAAATTCGACTCACGTAGATTTCTGTCACAGAAGCACACCGGAAAAACAATACACTGTTGGCAAGTGGTTGGGATTTCATTTTATATAAGAAATTTAATGATTTTTATATATTCTATAGTTTTCTAGGTCTTAGTTTTCTAGGTCTTAGGTCTTAGGTTTTAGTTTTCACACGCGGCTTGTGTGTGTGCCGAAAAGAAAACAACCTGCTTCCGAAATTTCAAATGCTCTTTGCTTTTACAAACACTCTGAAAGGTTCGAAATGATCGTACTGCAAACCTGAATGCCATGATGCCCACTCGAAAAGCAAAACAAAACAACACTAAAATTAAAGGGGGAAGCGGTAAGGTGTGGCACTTGAATTTAGGAAAATTCCTCTTTTATGTAATTTTTTCGTTCTTAGTGACATCTCAAAAAAGGGCACTCACAAAATGATATTCATTTCGTGTTTTAACGACAATTTTTTATTTCCAGCCGAATCAGTTGGGTTAAATAGTTTCACGCACCTATACCCACCCTGTCAACTCGAAAATGTCATTCTCTACCAGGCCTCCTCTTGGACAAGGATTTACACGGGACACGGCACATCCTAAGTAAAATAGTTTTACCGACATATTGCCTTGTTTTTAGTTTTCTTGCTAACAATGGTTTACTTTCTTTTGTTCCGCAATTTCTACGTACCAAAACCAGCTTCAGATACCTGTTCATGACCGGACCAGCAGTGAGGAAGAAAAGTGTCGGACGCCGGACCTTAAGTGGCCACCTTTCTTTCGGCGTAAGCCAATTCCTTCCGTCACTCATTCATAAGGTTGAAATCGTGCGCATTTCATAGCTAGAACTCGTTGGGGGCACTCGATCATTTTCGTCAAGGTCTGTTCAAACAAACAAATGTTTTGCAGTAAACTTGATACGCCATTAGTTGAGAGACCAAACATGTTGACCCCTATTAACCAAAGGGGCATAGAACATTGTTATTTATTTATTTTTACCGACAAGAATTAGATATATGACATATGTCCTACTTCATTTGTTTTTGCATCAACGACTTGACATGTTTTACATCGCCTTGCGGACGACTTAAGAAGCTCGAACAGCGAAATATATATCGAATCACGGCGTTGTAATCGAATTTTAAATAAACTTTCTGTCTATTCAGTTTTGAGTGTACATAAAGACGCTATATCTAATTCTTGTCAATATTCCGGCGAACCCATTCTTGGCCTCGGTAACTCAGAATTTCTATGAAATGTTCTTTTTTAAGACAAAGACGTGAATTTCAAAATCGCGTATTTTTGTTTTAAATTTCCTGGACGCCGCCATCTTGAATAATTGTAGTGTCTGATGTCGTCCTATCGTTCTAAGACAACAGTTGCGTTAGAAAAATGTTTGCGTTGGGGTGGAGGTTCCTTTTAGGATGTTTTTGAAAAAGCCCGAATATGCGTAGTTCGAATAATTTTTTGCAAGGGACAACTCACTCTGCAAGAACGCTGTAGATCTAAATAAAGCATAAATATATCCCACGTAACGGTATGACTAGGAGGAAAAATTTTTCCCCGTTTTACTTTTTCTTTGCCCGTCCGCTACCTTCCCTCA
>JALIRR010004099.1:27500-38162 GCA_023091755.1 Montipora sp. Colony 1 RG-2022 | reverse complement strand
GTTCCTCTCGGTGTTAAAACGAACAAGGGCCGCTTACCTGTGAAAGGAATACACGAGTGTTCATCAAAACACACTTACACCGATAAAATTTCCTGAATGCATAGCCAATTGATAATACAAACTGATAAGCACTTACATGGAATCGGGCTATACATAGCGGACGAATCCTGCGAACGGGCTCGTTTTCTTTGAGAAGATCTGCTCTCATCCATAAAACTGAGCATGAATCCATGAAGCAGGGCCTCAGCAAATTCGCTGTTTGAATTATTTTCCGAATCCAGAAGCTTGTTTCCTGTCGTTCCATAGCTTAAATGTTGAGGATGATAGCCAAACAATATGTCGGCCCTCTGGCCTCGGCGGGCGACCTCTTTTCAACGGCTTCATTCAGAACTTCACACGATAATAGAGAAGAACTAACTATACAAATCCACGAATTAAATGTTAAAAAAGCTATTTACAAATATTACAACTAACGAAAGCAGGTGATACGGCCGATGGAGCTAGATAAATGTTCACCCATCGCAACATCGTATTTTCTGTAATACAGAAAATGGCGCCGATGAAAGTGCTCGCCCGCAATGGCTCTTGGTTGAGCGTGGTCCTTTAAGTGAAAACGTCGACATCTATTCGATCAAGGGCATAGATAATGACTAGGTTTTTATTCCAACACAAAGTCCTTGTATCTCTCTGGTAGTCTTGGTTGGCTCTACGGTCTTTTACACCTTGGCGGACCTGGAAGAACTGGCGTGGGCGGCATGTTAGGCACTGTTACCTGGTTGGCCACAATATGCCTGCGGATAGGAACTACTTCCTCCCTATTCTCCGCACTTGTTTGTGCTAAATGGTGCATTCCTGGTCAGAAAAACACTTAATGGTGTCGTGGGTATTGCTGTGGTGGCTCAACAATAGCTTGAATCGGTGTTTTGGCATATGCTGTACTCGTCTTCGCTCTTACTGGTGATGGTTTTAGACTGTGGGTGGAATCATCTGCCATAAACTTTTTTTTTTCCATGGGAGGTATTTCTTGAGTATTGAGTCCAACTCAAATCCTCATCCACAGTAACACTGTTGCTGGTCTTCCTGATATCTCGGAATGGTGTTGGGATAAATGGTGTGGAAAACGTACTTTTCTTCTCTTATCTCACCAATATCTTGTACACCAGGGCCCGGCTGTTCAAAAGCCGATTGACGCTAATCCCAGATTAAAAATTAACCAAGGAGTTTATTTTTCGACTCCCAAATGCTGTTCAACGCTGATATTTGGCAAAACTTTACATTAGAGGAAGTCAGTCTTGAAAAACAAAATTAAGCAAAAGGAACTTTCACTAAAAAGTGGAAAACATGAAACAAAAGTTTACGCTAATCCTGGATTAAGTTAATCGCCTTTCGAACAACTGGGCCCAGTACAGTACCAGTGCCAAACTGCCTAACACCGTGCCAGCCTAGAATGTATGCTGATGACACCCACATCACCTGTGCTGGCGTTGATGTGAATTCAATACAGTTAAATTTGAATCACGACTTAGATAACTTAAACAAATGGCTTATTTCTAATAAACTTACTTTGAACAGTGCTAAAACTGAATTTATGCTAATTGGCTCCAGACAAAAATTGAGTACTTTGTCAAACCCACTTAAGCTTTCGATTGATAATGTTGCGATTGAACACGTTTCCTCTTAAATCGCTTGGAATATTTCTTGATGAAGATTTACGGTGGCAAACGCACATTGATAAATTATCTAAAAAGGTTGCTTCCAGGATAGGAGCAATAAAAAAGAATTATACCGTTTGTCCCTCCACCTACACTTCATTATATATACAATGCACTGTCGACTATTGCAATCCTGTCTGGGGTAATTGTGGTAAAAAGTTATTTGATAGGCTACAGAGGCTTCAGAACCGTGCCGCTCGCGTCTTAACCTTTTCTAGCTATGATGCTGATGCTAACCGCTTAATTAGAACGTAGTGAACTCGATTTGAAAGACCTGAGCACTCAATTTGAAATACAGAAAGCCTTAATGGTATACAAGTCTTTGAATGGTCTTGCTCCTGAATATTTATCTTCTAAATTTGTTAAACTAAACTATTTGTCCCGTTTCCGCGAACTAATTTCATAAAAAAAACAGCTTTAGTTATAGTGGAGCAGTCCTCTGGAACAGCCTTCCCTGTAATGTGAGAGAAGCTAAGTCTCTAAATCAATTTAACGATTAGTTAATCTTCATTTTTAATGTTGGGGTATACACGTCATTCATGAAAAACAGGTTTTAGTTAGATTAGTAGTAGTTAGTTTTTGTATTTTGTCTAGGATAGTTAGGTTATCTCTAATTTTTATACTCATGATGACTTTACTGTTTTTAAGTAAAGATTTTACATTACATTACATTACATTACTTGATCGCCTGCTTGAATACCTTATCTGCATGTTCTTTGGTCAGCATGCAGTTCCGGCATCTTCCCTTTCATCTTCCTGTTAAACAGCAATTCATCATTGCTTTTGCTAGTCATGGTATGAGCAGTGCTAGTTGTGTGAAGAACTGTTTACAAAATGGGTAGCAGCGTTTTATCGGGCTTAGTGTTTTTAGACCCATAAAAAACGTGTCCCTTATGAGTCCGAACAAAGGTTCCAATTGTGAAATGGACAGTAAAAAAAAAAATAAAAAAAATAAAAAAAAAAAGATGAGAAGTGTTTTCTCGGGTTTATATTAAGGCTCATGCACGTGACGTTTTATCTGTGTCTTGACAGGCTGTCAGGACTTGAACTATTAATGAAGCTAGGATTCCCCTAGAATACTTGTATTTTCTCTTATTAGGAAGCTTTAGAAAGGACAACGAGGTTGGCTACGAGAACACCACATAACAAATAGCTAGTATAAAAGATACCATAATACACTTTCTTTGTCCCTCCAAAATTTTGCATAAACATTGTTTCCAGTTTGTTTTGGGACCATTGGAAGTCCCAAGAGAAAATAAAAACAGAGCTTATGCAAAATTTTGGAGGGACAAACAAAGAGTATTATGGTACTTTTGTTACTGTCTAATAGGTTTAATGAGCAAAAACAATAGTTCTGCACTCCCCGCACGTGCGTTTTACATTTTTATAGAATTCTTTGCCGTTCTCCTTCTGTCATGGACGTGAAATGATCAAATTTGAGGTTATATGGAGAACGGGAGCACCTAGCACCGTGCATAATAAATTTATTTCTGGAATGTTTATGTGCGCTTTCCACGCCAAATAACTTGGACTACTCAAGAAATTATTACATTAAAGGTAAATGATATATTTAGATAACGTTCTCGTAGCATTACTCGTCGTTCTTTTTTTTTTTTTTTTGTATTTTATTTATTTTTTGTCTACTCTATGCATCAAAATAAGAAACAGTACAATCCAAGTGTTAGGTTAAAACAGAAAGAAACACACACTTAACAGTTACAAAAAGTAATAAGGTACAAAACTAACAAGGTTCCAAAGGCCAAGGGAATTAACCAACGATATAGCAGATAAATTAAAAAAAAAAAAAAGAAGGAGAACAACAAACCTTTAAGGAAGTATAAGGGGGAAATAAAGGGTTCCTTCTTTTCATCGTGATACTTTAATTTGCTATTTTCTCTCGCAATAGAACGTTCTATGTTGTGAGTATTCTTAATTTTTGCTATTATGAAAAAGTCATAGACGTGGTTTTCAATAGAAAATTATGAATAAAACCTTGATGGTGGAAGAGAATGTTCATAAGAATACATAAATTTACCCAGTTCTTGTAATCTAATATCCGAAAATTTGATAGTTCTAATTCTTTGAAGATTGGGTCTGAGTGATTGATTTAGGAATTATTTTGACTGTACTGTACTTTGCAAAGAGACAAGACTACGAAGATTGGATTTGTACATGCACAATAATACAATAATGACTATAAGGATAAACTAAACAGTAGTACAGAGTTCTTAAACAAAATTTAGAAAAACAACTATACCTGAAATTAAATGCTATAGATTCAGAGATTTTGTAAGCCAATTGAGAAATACAGGGTTTCCAAGAAAGATGTTAGTCAAGCACATCCCCAAGAAAGACCGTTCTACGATCTGTTCAATTCTTTAATAATTTTTGCAGATTTGCATTGAAAGATGACGTCTTTTCTCTCGAGGCTTAAATAGAATAAAGAATTAGTTTTCCACAAGTTTTTAGTGGAAGTTTCTTTGCCTTCAACTAGGTTACCAAATAATTAGACCTAAGAGACTAGCATCGTCATATCAGCAGTTGCAAATAAAATCAGGTCTGGTAGTTTGAATACATCACTGAAGTCATGAACATAGGATAAGAAAAATAAGGGAACCAGAATGGATCCTTCCGGAGCGCGGGTGCATATATCAATGGGCGTTAAACTAAAAACAAATTACGCCAACGTAATGGACCCCTTAGTATTCACGTTTATGAAGCAGAATTTTTTTATCCACCGTAACAAAGGCCTTAGAATATAAATAAACACACACCTATGGCATGTTCACTGCCATCAAGCGCAAGATGACTTCTTGTACAGGTCAATCAGTGGTAAGAGAGTAGTAATACGCAATGTAGAGAAAACATAAACTTAGTGTAATGTATACTGTGATGATGTGGTGTAATGTAAATGTGCTGTAATTTATTTAAGCTACTTACAAGACGGTTATAGATAATTACTTTCTAGAGCAACTTTGAGAATCCAGGGGACATTTAGAGCAGTCTGTATGTCATAAAAAGTGATTGACCACCAGCTTTAAACAGTGGTATCACACGAGCAATTTGATTTGATCAGGAAAATATGATGACAAAAGACAACAGTATTACTTTGGCTGAGTTAAGTCTGATATGGGACAAATTTATGCCATTTAAATACGTCTATTTTGTGCGGTCAATTCTGGCTTTAAAAATTCAGTTTAAATCAGACAAAGGGCTCAACAAAAGAAGTAAAGAGTTTGACGTCAACAGCAGAAAATTGTCTTTGTTAGACTCATAATGACATGCGGTCTCTTTGGTGTTGGTTTGGCTACGTACCTGCAGCATTTGTGGTCAGTGCATTGAACTTCTCATGCTTTCTTTCGTATTTTTCAAGGAGCGCCCTCTCTTTCAAAGACGACCTTCCTTGTTCTCAAGAGTTCTTGTAATCAAGAATGGCAGACAAAAAGATGAACGTTTTCGAGCAGCATATACAAGAGCTTAGCGTTGCCAGAAAAGAGGGAAACAGAAAAGGGGAGGGTATTGCATATTTCAATCTGGGCGATTATTATTATGGCTTGGCTTATTTTGAACAGGCCAAGAGGGATTACACAGAAGCATTAAGGATTTTTAAGGAAATAGGTTTCAGTGCTGGAGAGGGAAAAGCCTGTGGCAATCTCGGCAACGCTTATCACAGTCTGGGCAATTTTAAAAAGGCCAGAAAGTACCTCAAGCAACAACTAAGTATTGCAAAAGAAGTAGGGGATCGGGACCAGGAGGGCAATGCCAATGGTAATCTCGGCAACGCTTATCACAGTCTGGGCAATTTTAAGCGAGCCATAGAGTATCACGAACAACATCTTAGCATTGCAAAAGAAGTAGGGGATAGGGCCGGGGAGGGCAAGGCCAATGGTAATCTCGGCAACGCTTATCACAGTCTGGGCAATTTTAAGCGAGCCATAGAGTATCACGAACAACATCTTAGCATTGCAAAAGAAGTAGGGATAGGGCCGGGGAGGGAGGGGCCAATGGTAATCTCGGCAACGCTTATCACAGTCTGGGCAATTTTAAGCGAGCCATAGAGTATCACGAACAACATCTTAGCATTGCAAAAGAAGTAGGGGATAGGGCCGGGGAGGGAGGGGCCAATGGTAATCTCGGCAACGCTTATCACAGTCTGGGCAATTTTAAGCGAGCCATAGAGTATCACGAACAACATCTTAGCATTGCAAAAGAAGTAGGGGATAGGGCCGGGGAGGGCAAAGCCAATGGTAATCTCGGCAACGCTTATCACAGTCTGGGCAATTTTAAGCGAGCCATAGAGTATCACGAACAACATCTTAGCATTGCAAAAGAAGTAGGGGATAGGGCCGGGGAGGGCAGGGCCAATGGTAATCTCGGCAACGCTTATCACAGTCTGGGCAATTTTAAGCGAGCCATAGAGTATCACGAACAACATCTTAGCATTGCAAAAGAAGTAGGGGATAGGGCCGGGGAGGGCAGGGCCAATGGTAATCTCGGCAACGCTTATCACAGTCTGGGCAATTTTAAGCGAGCCATAGAGTATCACGAACAACATCTTAGCATTGCAAAAGAAGTAGGGGATAGGGCCGGGGAGGGCAAGGCCAATGGTAATCTCGGCAACGCTTATCACAGTCTGGGCAATTTTAAGCGAGCCATAGAGTATCACGAACAACATCTTAGCATTGCAAAAGAAGTAGGGGATAGGGCCGGGGAGGGCAAGGCCAATGGTAATCTCGGCAACGCTTATCACAGTCTGGGCAATTTTAAGCGAGCCATAGAGTATCACGAACAACATCTTAGCATTGCAAAAGAAGTAGGGGATAGGGCCGGGGAGGGCAGGGCCAATGGTAATCTCGGCAACGCTTATCACAGTCTGGGCAATTTTAAGCGAGCCATAGAGTATCACGAACAACATCTTAGCATTGCAAAAGAAGTAGGGGATAGGGCCGGGGAGGGCAAGGCCAATGGTAATCTCGGCAACGCTTATCACAGTCTGGGCAATTTTAAGCGAGCCATAGAGTATTACGAACAAGCTCTTAGCATTGCAAAGGAAGTAGGGGATAAGGCCGGGACGGGCACGGCCAATGGTAATCTCGGCAACGCTTATCGCAGTTTGGGCAATTTTAAGCGAGCCATAGAGTATCACGTACAACATCTTAGCATTGCAAAAGAAGTAGGGGATAGGGCCGGGGAGGGCACGGCCAATGGTAATCTCGGCAACGCTTATCACAGTCTGGGCAATTTTAAGCGAGCCATAGAGTATCACGAACAACATCTTAGCATTGCAAAAGAAGTAGGGGATAGGGCCGGGGAGGGAGGGGCCATGGTAATCTCGGCAACGCTTATCACAGTCTGGGCAATTTTAAGCGAGCCATAGAGTATCACGAACAACATCTTAGCATTGCAAAAGAAGTAGGGGATAGGGCCGGGGAGGGCAGGGCCAATGGTAATCTCGGCAACGCTTATCACAGTCTGGGCAATTTTAAGCGAGCCATAGAGTATCACGAACAACATCTTAGCATTGCAAAAGAAGTAGGGGATAGGGCCGGGGAGGGCAAGGCCAATGGTAATCTCGGCAACGCTTATCACAGTCTGGGCAATTTTAAGCGAGCCATAGAGTATCACGAACAACATCTTAGCATTGCAAAAGAAGTAGGGGATAGGGCCGGGGAGGGAAAGGCCAATGGTAATCTCGGCAACGCTTATCGCTTATGGCAGAATGGGTGAGCTTGAAAATGCTCTTCTCTTTAACGAACAACATCTTACTATTTGCAAGGAAACGGAGGATCCAGTAGGGCAGGGAATCGCTTGTTATAATCTTGGTCTTGTTCATGAATTTTCAGGCTCGTTGTGCAAAGCCCTTAATTTTTATCGTCTAAGCATAAAACATTTCGATGAAACAAGGCGTCTTCTTCAGTCAGAAGATGCATGGAAAATAAGCTTTCGTGACACAAAACAAGAGGCGTACACAGCTCTGTGGAGAGCACTTTTAAAGAATGGAGAGGTTGATGAGGCTTTGTTTGCTGCTGAACAAGGACGAGCACAGGCTTTGACAGACATTTTGAAGGTGCAATTTGGCGTTGATGAAGAACCTTCCTCGGCAATTGCGACGACGGAAACTATCTCCGCTGTTATGAAATATTTGCCTTTACAAACAGTTTTCATAGCACTTGAAGGGAACACTATCAGTTTTTGGCTTCTGAGAAGAGGAAGCGGAATAAACTTTAGGCAAAAGGAAATCGAAAATGGAAGTGCTGATTCACTTATTAAGAAACTTTTGAAACAGATTGGCGCGGGGACTGTTGTCCGATGCGAGAATCGCACACTTGACAAGACATCGCAGCGACTTCTTTTGCAGTAGGGAAGCTGTTGAGGAGACCTTTCAGTCTTTGAGCCTCTCCGATAATAACTCTTTGCAGCCTTTGTATGATGTCTTAATCAGTCCTATTGCAGACTTGCTTCAGGGTGATGACTTAATCTTTGTTCCTGATGGACCATTTTGCTTGGCTCCTTATTCTGCATTGAGTGACTCTGTCAGGATCCGTACTGTTCCCTCGTTGACCGCTTTAAAACTGATCGCAAGTGCACCTGACAACTTCTACAGTAAGAGTGAAGCTCTGCTTGTGGGCGATCCGTGGTTAAAGGAAGTCACTAACGAAAATGGTGAACCCATTGCCGAACAGTTGCCATGCGCGATAAAAGAGGTGGAGATGATTGGAGAACTTCTGCAGACCGCTCCTCTTACTGGAATAAATGCAACGAAAGCTGAGGTCCTGAAAAGAATGAAGTCAGCAGCTTTAGTTCACATTGCAGCACATGGAGATCCAAAATTTGGAGAAATTGCTTTGACCCCAAATCCTGAACGCACATCCCAGGTTCCCGAAAAGGAAGATTTTATGTTATCAATGAGTGATGTTCGTGCAGTTGGTCTTCGGGCAAGACTGGTTGTTCTGAGCTCTTGTCACAGTGGTCAGGGAGAGGTGAATTCTGAGGGTGTGGTGGGAATAGCCAGAGCTTTCCTGTGTGCTGGTGCTCGGTCTGTTCTGGCGTCACTCTGGGCAACTGATGATGAGGCAACCTTGCTGTTCATGAAGAGTTTCTATCAACACTTGGCAGATAGAAAAAGTGCAAGTTTAGCTCTTCATTATGCTATGAAATCTCTTCGGGAGACAAAGGAGTATTCCGCCATTAAATACTGGGCGCCATTTGTTCTAATTGGCGATGATGTCACGTTTGAATTTGGGCCACAAGAACTCGAAAAGAATGGTAAGTGCTGTTCGAATATAATTTTAATTACTGAAAAGAAATATGTTGTACAGGTTTGTAATCGGCAAGTTGTCAAGAGAAAAGGTAAGTTTTTCACAGAGAAATGGTTTCAAAATCAGTCGCCAATGTAGTTCTTTTACGAACTGCTTTGGCTAGCCACTGAAGTAAATAATTTTTTTCGCATTCACCAGGTCGGGTGTTTTCCTTCCTGCAAAGAACTGTTTGAACCGTGCAATGGACTGAAACGAAATAACTAATTGCCGGTTACCTGCGTAAAGTGAAGTTAGATATTGAGGGCTTGTAGTCTACATGTCACAGTGATACTTGTTGAATATTAACTAAACACATGTCTGTACAAACGGTTTCATGGATTAAAATAATTTCTTTATTCATTTATCACTCACAACGAAATTATTGCTAATCACCATTTAACCCGCTATTTATTTGTTTTTCTTTCTTCCTTTTTTTTTCCAGAAACGTCGTCCGAAAGTTGAGAAAACTACTTCTTGGAATCTGATGCGTCAACATGTCATTTTCCTTACTTCAATTATATGAGTTATTGAGAACATTTAAGCATTCAAACGTCATAAGCGGTGAAGGAAGGCAAAAGATATGTAAATGTTGTTTAAAAGTATGTTTGTAGACTTAGTTTACTGGTGACATTTATTCATCTTAAGCTCCGCATGAACTTCCATTTAAGGCAAAGAGAGAGTTTCGAGGAAGAGCCATTTTTCATTCCTATAACTGCACACCAAGTGTCAATGCTATCAGGTTTTTTTTTTTAAGCCAAAATTTAAAGTTCTAGTCTTCTAATTAGTAGGCGCTTTAAGTTTAAGGACTTTAGGATCTTTTTTTTTTTGGAAAAAAGGTGCGGAAAAAAGCCCATAGACGAAGAAATGGCGCGTTTTAAACACTCTGCGGTCGAACGGGTGATTGGACAGAAATGACATTCCTGACATATTTCAGGTGTTCACGGTTTTCCCAGTCGCACTTTAAGGGTCAACACTCACGGCCATCCCTCAAAATGACATTGGACATTTCGTAACGATTACACGACCCAATATCCCATCTTAATATGACAAGTTTACCGCTGTAAAAAGAATGAAAACAGGCAGAATTAGAGCTTTAGTTCAACAAGAAATAACGTTTCTAAGCAAATCCGGTCTGATCTACAGTATTTAGGTCAAAAAAAAAAACACTTTGAAGACGGTTTACCTCTCAGTTGTTTTGCTGGGTACCACTATGTCAATACTCGGGAGCTTGTCTCGTTAGTCTAGTAGATATAAAAGCAATGAAAATCTGGGTTCAACTCTTTGCCTCGCTCATTCTGAATCTTCTCTGAATGTTTAAAATGTTTGTTTCTTTGAAGTAGATTTGAAGTCTGAAGTAGATTGTACGTCGTGTAAGTTGAATTAAAACGGGAAATGTCAGTTTCAGGGACGGGCATGAGTGTTCATCCACTTTAAGGGGGCCAACGCAAAATTTAAAAAATGACCAACTTCTTGAGCAAGTTTCTAGAAGCTAAAAAACTAGGAAAGTAGACATTTACTATACATAGGAGGTTTTAAGTCTCAAGAAATTGCTAGAAAAAGATTCCAGAATCAAACAAATAGGAAGTTTCTCAGAAACGTGGATTTTCTAAGATATTGCCACAGAGGGGCAAGGCAAAACATTTTTTGAATGA
>JALIRR010004099.1:0-7500 GCA_023091755.1 Montipora sp. Colony 1 RG-2022 | reverse complement strand
CATGAGGCAAGCCTAAACAATCCGAAGTAAAGAAAAGCTGACTGCGACATCATCGGGCTTATAAAAATAGCTCAGAATGTTCAGGGATAGAACGCAACCGAGCAAGGGGGTTTCTAGTCAAGTGCTAGATCTCGTCCCGTTTTAAGAAAGGAAGAAGAAAAGACATTATACTAAATCCATGGACACAAACTGATGCAACCAAATATTTTTTATCCCTACTACTTGAATAAGTTTGTTGGCTGGTTTTGAATTTCAAGTTTTAATTTCACACAGAGTTTGTGTTACTTATTAACCTTATCTTGAGGTTAAGAGTTTGCTTTGTGGATTTCTCTTCCTCATTTTACAGCCTAACCTAAAATACTTTTTCGTGAAATTGACTGCTTAATGTGATAGTAATATTTATTAAATTACCATTACCGAAAACTACTCAAAGAAGCCTTTGCATGAGGATCATAACTAATTAAAAGCAATTTCTATGCCACTGGTCGCACATAGGAAGGCATTTTGCCCTTCAACCTCCCCATTTGACTTGGTTTTCAAGGGGCACAATTACATTCTGCTTTCAGTATTTCTTGAATTGATTTTAGCTGAATTGAGGTCCATAGTCTGACTTCAATGTTAAGGGAGGACCATGGTGGCTAAAATTATCTTCTACATTGTCAATTACTTTCTCCCGGGTGGTTGATGTCATGACTACATACTCGTAATAACGGCTTTAGTAATCAACAATGACCACAATGGAGTGTCCATTTAGAAGTGTTCCCAAAAGATCTACGACCAGGTCTTGCCAATGGCATTCTGGCAATGCTCTTGGCTTCAATGGCTTTGGCGGATTGGACGAGCAACCAGCTGACACTCATAGCAGGATTGGCAGAATTTATCCGCTGCCTTATCCATACAAGGCCACCATATTTTACTTCTCAGATTTTGATTTGTTCTGACAATGGCCAAGTGTCCCTCATGGACTAAGGCAATTACTTGAGATATTAGCTTGCTTTGTAGTACAGTGCGGGTACATCTTTGGACTAGTTGCCCAATTACACACAGTTCACCAGCAGCTGGTGCGTAAGCCTTGCATTCCTCTAATCGACCAGTTTTGATTGCCTTTCTCAGAGCTTTCAACTCTTCATCCACTGCAGATGTTTCCTCAACTTCTCTTCTAGTGATAGCCTCCCACGCAGACGTTTTTAGGGCTTCGTCATACATTCCTCACCCACTAAAATCTGCTGAGACGAAAAACCACTTCCGTTCGTGGATTACAGACCAATCACGTGTACTGTCATTTTCGAATGACTGTCACTTACGGTGGAAATTCGTGAAAAAAATTGAGGAACCCACGGAAGCTATGAAAGCTCTTAAGGGGCATTTTAGTTTTTCTTAAACTTTTTTGTTTTTTTATCTTTCCGAAAATCGAAGTTTGTTTTTCGAAATTAAGAGGATTTCCGAAATTGCTGAAATTGGAGTTCATGGGAAACTCGCCAATTGCCAGAGTCCCATCGTAATATTCTCTTCGTTAAAATAAAATTTTAAAAAAAACATGGTCACAGTCCCACGATGATCGTGACGCAGTCGTGCAACGTTCTCATTTGCTTGTTTGTTCGTGTTGTTGCCTGATTTACCACAAACGGTTTGTAGTAAAGTCTGTCACACAGGAACTTGCTAGCCAATTCTATTCGGACGTCAAGTGATCAAATCCAATTTTACGAGAAAAAGCACAACTACATTTTGAACAATTTTGCGAAAACAAGCAACTAAGAACGTTGCGTGACGAGCATCGTGGAAATGTGGCTATGCCGTTTCGTTTTAATTGTATTGCGGAGAAAGATTTTTACTAAGTAAACATTAAATTGTGGTTTTGAAATGTGGAGCGCAGCGAGTCTTCAGTGTTTCTGGGTGATTCGCACTTACGTTAAAGGCGAAGATCACCCTACTGAGGATCCTGTAAATTTTCAGATTGTTGTTCGTAATAGCTGCTCGATCGATATGTCGTTGAACTAGTCGACTGAAAGGAAAATATTTCAGAAGTAGATTAATATAATGTTTTGGAATGCCGGCGATAGGCTAAAAAAGGAATGCAACTGATTTCTTGAATATATTACAATTTGTGTCTTCTAATCTACACGATTTTATGGTTTGATTTCTTCTGTTGATTGGACCCCTTATGATCGACGTTTACCGCGGACCGCATACCGCGGTTTCAGGTTTGCCGTTTGCCATTTGCAGTATGCCTCCTTCGTGTATTAAGAATCGCGTGATAACGACGTGTGGTAACATGTTGGATTTCAACGTTGTGCAACAGTTGTCGTTCAAACCAATATTAAAATTCATATGAAATGGAAGAAAAAGGTTTTTTTCTGTATATCAGTGCCAGGCATACGTGGGATCACAAAATTGGTCAAAATTGAGGTAAATGACCTAAGCGAAAACCTACCTCTTGCCGTCGAAAACGTGGAGAATTTTCAGTAAACGCAAGGTTGAAGTCTGGTCACGTGACCTGTAGAGGTTTGAGGTCCGCGGTTAACGTCTATCTTAAGGTGTCTATTGTTTCAGATCGGAGAAAAGTGCAAAAGTAATTTGCGCGTTTGCAGTTTCGATTTATATATTTCTGAATTTCTAATTAGTTTTCACCTTTCAACTCACGCAAACATGCTGTGGTAAATAAATTCCAAAAATAGTTGCATACATTAAACAAATAAGCGACACAACTTAACCCGCGAGGTGCGAATCACTTGATTTAGCGTAATTTCAGTCGGAAATTCTCATCCTTTTGAAAACAATAAGGGGCTGTTTTCCAGTTTTGCGTAAACTCGTGTTTTGTATGGCATTCTTTCGCAGCATGTGATTGGCTATGCACAACACAATTAGGCAATGCTGATTGTGTTTCTTTAAATAGCAGACGTTCGTGGGGGAGTAAACGGGTGACGAAGCCTTGAAAACGTCTGCGTGGGAGGCTGTTGTAGTGAGGGCCTTAGGTGTGGCCCTGATTACTCTTCTGCTCCATGATGATGGTTTGCTGCTTTCTTCTGATTTAACAAACAGGAAAGAGGGTCAGTCAGTCACATTGACGATGTGGGCGCAGGGTAGGTTTGGAACGGCTCTGTGATGGAAGCGAAACAGGGAATGAATGTGCTGCTGTAATTAGCCAGCCCTAGAAAGCTTCTTACTTTGCTGACTCTTGCAGGCTCCCTTGTTTCTTGCAGTACTCTACCTCTTTCCTCTGTCGGGCCGATTCCTTTCTCAGACAGGATTATGCCCATAAACACGGTAAACCTGTCCACACTAAACAAGCATTTGTCAACATTGAAAGGCAAGACATGCTGTTTCAGGCGTTCCATGGTCTTGCGCAGAGCAGTGTAAATATCTCATGCTGAGGAATAGATATCCCATGTTGGTCGAGCTCACTTGCTGAACTTACGCTGGACATTTAAAACTTTTATGTGTGTGGCCTTTGTGTGTTACAAGGGTAATGATCTGGCGTGACCCTTGACTGCTGAAGTTCCAGTTGGTGGTATTTCCACTAGCTTGCTAAAAGCCTTTGTACCATTCATGTTGTGCAGCAACTCATCTACAGTTTATATTGAGTATTGACCCATTTGCTTGCCTCATGTCGATACACAAATGGATGTCACCATCCGCCTTTGGAATAATTAATATTGGGGTGACCCATGGTACGGGCCCATTGACTACTTCTATGTTGTCACAGTTCAATAGTTACTTACGACGAACTTTTTGAATACGCTCTCCAGAGTGGATATTTTTTAATCCGCTATGAATCCGGAACCTTTTATGTGTTTACCGGGGGTAAAAGGCGCACCGTTGGCTTCCATTGATACCAGCTTTGTAACTGAAGGAACTACCGACGTTCAATAAATTGACTTTACTTTACTTTACGTTACTTTACTTTTAAGAAAGGACGTCGACAACGGGTACGAAAACGAAACATAACAGTAAGTTCAATGAGCAAAAACAATATTTTTGCACGCGCTGCATATGCGTTCTTCATTTTGATACATTTCTTTGCCGTTCTCGTCTTCACAACCACGTGAAATGATCACATTTGAGGTCTTGTGGAGGACAAGAGCACCTGATGATGAAGTTTCAATTTTCTCCCCAAACACTAGCAACGCGTTCATGACAATTTTAGTTCAGGGATGTTTATGTGCACTTTTTACGCCAAACGACTTGCAATACTCACGAAATTATTACAATAATGCTAAATGATGTTTTTAGATAGCGTTCTCGAAGCCTTACTCGTCTCCCTATTTCAAAGTGGGTGCCATACTATTTGATAAATCGGAAGGGTATTCTCAAGCTTTAGTTTTGTTTATTTCGTGTTTCCATTGCAAAAAAAGGGAGGTATGCATCACGGAGTTTAAACCGCTTTTCTTCTGCCACAAGCGTTCTAGTACTTAGAAGTTGACGGAAAGTGAAAAGAATAGTTCTACAGAGTTGAAGGTGAATCTAGTGAAAAAGTCATAAACGTGATTTTCAATAGAAAATTATGAATAAAACCTTGACGGTGGAAGAGAATGTTTTTAAGAACACATAAATTTACCCAGTTCTTGTAATTTAAAAACCGAAAATTTTATAGTTCTAATTCTTTGAAGATTGGGTCTGATTGATTGATTTAGGAATTATTTTGATTGTACGCTTTGCAAAGAGACAAGACTACGAAGATTGGATTTGTACATGCACAATAATACAATGATGACTATAAGGATAAACTTGCAGTAGTACAGAGTTCTTAAACAACATTTAGAAAAACAACTATACCTGAATTTAAATGCTATTGCTTCAGAGATTTTGTAAGCCAATTCAGGAATTATAGGGCTTCCAAGAAAGATGTTAGTCAAGCACATCCCCAAGGAAGGCCATTCTACGATCTGTTCAATTCTTTAAACATTTTGCAGATTTGCGTTAAAAGATGATGTCTTTTCTCTGGAGGCTTAAATAGAATAAAGAACAAGTTTTTAGTGGAAGTTTCTTTGCCTTCAATTAGGTTACTAAATAACTAGACCTAAGAGACTAGCATCGTCATATCAGAAATTGCAAATAAAATCAGGGCATGTTCACTGCCATCAAGCGCAAGAACCAGTGATAAAGAGTAATATGCAATGTAGAGAAAACATTAACTTAGTGTAATGAATACTGTGATGCAACATAATTAACTTCTTACTAACAGAGCGCGAGGGCCGTACTGGGGAATATTGGCCCGAGGTCGTGGCAGTACGGACCGAGCGCAGCGAGGTCCGTACAAAAACGACAGAGGGTAAGTTGTTTATTATATGGCTTTTTAATTACTTTTGCTTTGTTTTTGCAAGCCCGTAATCTGCCCGTGGGCATTACAGGAGAATAATGCCCTACAATTCAGTCACAATTAGCCAATCAGAGCGCGTGTTATATCGGCTACAAACACAAGCCATATAATAAAGATAATTATTTTCTAGAGCAACTTTGAAAATCCAGGGGACATTTAGGGCAGTCTGTAGGTCATAAAAAGTGATTGATCACCAGCTTTGGTATCACGCGAGCAATCAGGAAAATATGATGACAAAAAGACAACAGCATTAGTTTGGCTGTGTTAAGTCTGATATGGGACAAATTTATGTCATTTAAATTTATTCGTCTATTTTGTGCGGTCAATTCTGGCTTTGAAAACTCAGGACTCAACAAAAAATGTAAAGAGTTTGACGTCGACAGCAAAAAATTGTCGTTCTTAGACACACAATTACATGCGGTTTCTTTGGTGTTGGTTTGGCTACGTACCTGCAGCATTTGTGGTCAGTGCATTAAACTTCTCATACTTTCTTTCGTATTTTTCAAGGTGCGCCCTCTCTTTCAAAGACGACCTTCCTTGTTCTGATAATCAATTTTAAGCGAGCCATAGAGTATCACGAAAAACATCTTAGCATTGCTAAAGAAGTAGGGATAGGGCTGGGGAGGACAGGGCCAATGATAATCTCGGCAGCGCTTATAGCAATCTGGGCAATTTCAAACGAGCTATAAAGTATCACAAACAACATCTTAGCATTGCAAAAGAAGTAGGGGATAGGGCCGGGGAGGGCAATGCCAATGGTAATCTCGGCTGTGCTTATCGCAGTCTGGGAAAATTTAAGCGTGCCATAGAGTATCGCAAAAAAGATCTTAGCATTGCAAAAGAAATAGGGGATAGGGCCGGGGAGTACAGTGCCAATGGTAATCTCGGCAACGATTATTATAGTCTGGGCAATTTTAAGGGAGCCATAGAGTATCACGAAAGACACCTTAGCATTGCAAAAAAAGTAGGGGATAGGGGCGGGGAGGGCAGTGCGAATGGTAACCTCGCCAACGCTTATAACAGTTTGGGAAAGTTTAAGGAAGCCAGAAAGTATAACAAACAATGTCTTAGCTATGCAAATGAAGTAGGGGATAGGGCCACTGAGGGCAGTGCTAATGGTAATCTCGGTAACGCTGATCGCGGTCTGGGCAATTTTAAGCAAGCCCTAGAGTATTACGAACAACATCTTAGCATTGCAAAATAAGTAGGGGATAGGGCCGGGGAGGGCATTGCCAATGTAGAGAAACATAAACTTAGTGTAATGTTTACTGTGATGTAACGTAATTTACTTAAGCTACTTACAAGACGGTTATAGATAATTACTTTCTAGAGCAACTTTAAGAATCCAGGGGACATCTAGAGCACTTTGTGTCATATAAACCGATTGACCACCAGTTTTACACAGTGGTATCACACGAGCAATTTTGATTTGATCAGGAAAACATGATGACAAAAGACAACAGTATTACTTTGGCTGAGTTAAGTCTAATATGGGACAAATTTGTGCCATTTAAATACGCCTATTTTGTGCGGTCAATTCTGCCTTTAAAAATTCAACTTAAATCAGACAAAGGGCTCAACAAAAGAAGTGAAGAGTTTGACGTCAACAGCAGAAAATTGTCTTTGTTAGACTCATAATGACGTGCGGTCTCTTTGGTGATGGTTTGGCTATGTATCTTCTGCAATCAGCATTGTGGTCAGTGCATTGAACTTCTCATTTTTTCTTTTGTATTTTTGAAGGTGCGCCCTCTCTTTTAAAGACGACCTTCCTTGTTCTGATAATCAAGAATGGCAGGCAAAAAGATGAGCGTTTTCGAGCAGTATATACAAGACCTTAGCCTTGCCAGAAAAGAGGGAAACAGAAAAGGCGAGGGTATAGCATATTTCAATCTGGGCAATTATTATTATGGCTTAGACTATTTTGAACAGGCCAAGAGGGATTACACAGAAGCATTAAGCATTTTTAAGGAAATAGGTTTCAGTGCTGGAGAGGGAAAAGCCTGTGGCAATCTCGGCCTCACTTATCACAGTCTGGGTAACTTTAAAAACGCCAGAAAGTACCTCAAGCAACATCTAAGTATTGCAAAAGAATTAGGGCATCGGAACCAGGAGGGCAATGCCAATGGTGATCTCGGTAATGCTTATCGCAATCTGGGCAATTTTAAGCGAGCCATAGAGTATCA
>JALIRR010004098.1:27500-35000 GCA_023091755.1 Montipora sp. Colony 1 RG-2022 | reverse complement strand
AGCATTTTTGCTTTTTACACCCTTTCAAGTGCTTTTTTTTTTTACTGAATGAGATCTCTAAGAAACGTATAAAGGGAACAGGGATGCCACAATAGTTGTGAAAGCACTCACCTTTCACCAATGTAACTCGGGTTCGATTCCCAGACTCAGTGTCACATGTGCGTTGAGTTTGTGGGGCTGGACAATCTGCGAGCTAGCGAGTCATATGAGCCAATTGCAAATTTCGCATTTAACTCTAAGTACCCGTTTCAAATAGCGCTGATAATCTGTTATTAAGTCTAAGCACCTATTTTTAAACCGTTAGCTTTCAATAACTGTGTGATTCGCATGTTGACTCACCATTTTGGCTGTCATGACTTGCATGACTCGTGGCCATGGCTTGTATGCGTTGCATGCCTCGCTGTCTCGCACATTGTCCAAACTAGAGTTTGTTGCGGTCATCTACTCCCCTCTGTGAGGTTTTTCACCAGGTACTCCAATGTTTCCCTTTTCTCAAAAACCAACCCACAATTCAACCCATTGACCCCTGGGAGTGAGACTTAACAGATTTTACTCTGTCTAAGGCCAGCTGATTTTACTGGTCAACTAGGGGCATCCTATGGTGTTTAAGGTGTCAATGAGTTAATATGATTTGATTTTTGTTAGTGCCCCAGTTCTTAAATGCAGTGGAAATTTAACTAAAATTCATCATTGCATGTGTTATTCATTAATACTAAATAATAGATTTAGCAAAGGTTTTTTAAGTGGAGCTCCCATGTTATTTACTGTATTCTTTCAATAAGTTAACCATTCTTGAGCCTGCAATCCAATCGAAAACCAGTGCCTGGTCAGTGGTCAACTTAAAAAAAGCTGTCCTTGATGAGCTGTTAGCTTGAGCCCATGATATGGTCATGTGATACTGGTCAGCGAATACCTTGTTTTGACAGGAATGGTGTCAATTGACCATAACATGGATGTCCAATATCAAAGATGTTCCCACCAAAAAATGCCGGTCTGCACCACAAAGTTTCACATTCATTTGGCATAGTTGGAGGGGTGGACGTACGGTTGTACAGTCGTATGGTGATCTAAACCAAATTTTCTTGCACAGGAGGGTTATCATATGTTTTTTCTTACCAATGGTGCCTTCCTTTTTCGTGCTGAGCTCCGCTATTAATTTGGAAGTTTTTCATGAAGATCTTTGAGGATTCAAACAACACAGTAAACAGTATCCATCAGAATTAACATTTTAGTTTAGTTCTCAGATCCTCCACAGTCTTGCCAAGGTTAATTGTGTTCCCATTAGCAAGCCCATCTTCCCAGTTGTTTCTGAAGCAATCAAAGCAATTAGGTAGTTAGAAGCCCCTTGCATGGTTGTTCGAAAGTTTGAAAGTCAACTTAACAATCTGTCTCTGGTATTATCTCACAGCTTAATGAAGGCCAAACAGGTGGTCCTGTTGGAGTGGATATTAATGTTTTGCCAGTCTGGAGAAAGGGTATCTCTGGCAGAGGAGTGGTAGTTTCCATTTTAGATGATGGTAGGTACATATAATCATCATTCATTGGGTTGGGCATTAACTTTTTCCTATACAATCCTGGTGGCAAGTAACAGGTTTAAAATAATTCTTTCGTCAAATCGATGAGGTTAGACTGGCCCAACTTGTCTATAAGGAGAAATTCACTCAATTGCTTTTTCAAATATTATAGATGTTTCATCTCAAGAAAAACGAAGCCGAGTATTTTTCATCTATTTATGACCTAGCCTCAGGCGAGAAATGAAACAAATTTCAATGTGGGAAGATTTGGGCGTGAATGTCCTTAAGCAATAATTTTTATCACTTTGTAGACACCTGAAAAGTTCTGGTGGCTCCAACTGCATTTGTACCCAAGACCTCTTTAATGTCAATGCATTGCTCTACCAAGTGAGCTACATGTATGAAGCCACACAGTTGGTCGTACGGTGACCAAAATATGGAAGGGTTACTGTATTTTCTTACCCATGGTGCTCTGCGTGTGGGCCTTCGACCATTACTAACTTAGAATTTTGAGAATGCTGGATCAAGAACAAAATGATGTCAAAGACTCACTAGTTTAAAAATGCAATGGCGTGTGTACATGGCTGAATTAATTAATATGCAGCATGGAAGTGTAGGGTTTTCCGAGTTAAATTCAGGTTTTGTATATAATGATAGTCACTTTCCCCTGATCCAACCCCCTGAGGTCCAATTGGTCAGTTTTGAACATGAGTAATGGTGGACCATGAAATCCAAAAGTTGCACTCAAAGAAACCAGGCTTTTAGTTTGGATTAAAATCAAAGCTCAAAATTTTGCCATTCAGGTGTTGAGCAAACATCCTTTCATCACAATCTGAAGGGAAAAAGGAAGTCTTTTTTAATAATTATAGTGTACTGTACTTAGCACTTTAAATCCTGGATGGAGCCAGGAGAAAGTTGAGTTTGTTAATTCTCTTCCTTACTTTGAGAGGTTTTTCTACAGGTGTTTCAGTTTTGCCATGTCCCCTCATGTACACCAGCCATTGGCTTGATTTCTGTTGATGTACAATGTAATTTGCTTTGTTACAGTAGGGGGTCTTTAGTTAAAAAATTGTCATAGGTTTCCTGCAGGATTGTTATAAAATTGTACAGAGAGATGATTGGTTAGCTGCATTGTACAGTACACTGTAACTGCTATAGTTCCCAAAACTACATGTAGAAGTCATTTGCTGGAAAATTATAGATGTCTTTATGTTGGATTTCAGGTGTTGATCATACACACCCTGATTTAGCTGGAAATTATGTAAGTTGAATTTTATTTTAAAAAAAATCAGTGTGGATCATAATGTACAGTTACGTGTATGTTCCCTCAAGTTGTATGCAATGGAAGATTGTGGGAAATTAAAATGTTGCAAAGATTGAGGGCTGCAAGATAAATTAAACAAATTGAGGAAAAAGCTATTGGGTTTTTTCATCCACTAGCACATGAACAGGCACTTCAGTTCTTTATTGTGAGGTGATTCGCGTTCTTCATTCTGTGGTCACTGCTTCAACTCTTGGCTTCACTCTTCATGCAACTTGAACTGATAAGCCCGCTTGAGGGCTTAATTCATCCAGTTGCTTTTATTGATTTACAAACAATCTGCACAAAATCTATTTTTTCAAGGACTTTGATGGTAGTGTCTTTGCCCTCGTGCATTTTGGCAGGTTAAATAGGGTCAAGTGTAATTTAACTTAGTTAATGACTAGGCGCAAGTGTACTCAGTGCTTAGCGAAGCATTGACATTTATGGGTCGGAGTATGGTGTGGCCTGCTAGCGGGCCATTGCTGTTTTCTGGTGTTGTGTTACTGTACTCGGTGTGATGTATGGGCGTTCACATGGTCAGCGGTATTCTGATGCAGTGTATGCATGTGCCTTTGTATGTGCACATACACTGTAGCATTTTCTCCCCTTTTGTAGTATTACCCGTTATCTACATAGTAGGTTGTCTACTGATTTTCCAGTTCATTGTCATGGGTGCAAGGGCTGGAGCTGGGTTTGGTGGACGGAGCTCGTGGCTGGGTTGTGGGTAGGGAAGACTCTTGGGTACAAAAGCTACATGTGCTTGGTTTTGGGGGTTGGCAGTTCCAGCCCCCAAGTTCCTGGGTACCAAACCTTAACGTGCGACTTAGGCATTAATAGTATTATTATTGGAGTAAATTTGTTCTGGGGTGTTCTTTAAGAAATCAGTCTTTTGTTAAATCAGGGCTTGAAATTAACTTTTTTGCTCAGGTGCCAGCTGGCGACTAATGGGGAAAATTTGGTCGCAGGTGTTCGCTTTCTAACAGAGGGGACAAGTTCTCCAACCCACTTTACGTTAAGGGTACAGGTTGCTTTTTGAAGGTTCCATGCAAATTTCAAACTCATTTTGCGATGTCTAGCTTCATTATCAATATGTTATCAATATCAAGCTATGTAGTTCTGAGGAGGTCCTTCGGTAATATGGTCAAATCTACGTTTTCAGCATTCACAACTGACGATGGATTTAATTTCGTCTTCCGGGTGCAAAATTCACGGTAACCAGCAAGAAGCATACGGTGTTTAAGTGCGCCCACGATGCCATGAACCCTCTGCCCTTAAATCTATTGTTGGATGATGACCCGGGTGCCTCAATATGGCTTCGTCATTAATTAGTACAGTAACCAAGGGCTTAGTGATAACTGGCCACAGTGTGGGGAATACGTAAATGTGAAGAGTATGTTTTTAATCGCTTTGTTTTGCTGAATAATTGCAGGATCCAAAAGCTAGTCATGATTTTAATGACAATGATGTTGACCCAATGCCACGAGATGTGGATCCAGATAATTGGTAATCAATTGCATGACGTTTTGCCTTGGTGTGCAACCATTAAAATAGAGACTTTTCTGATTTGAGTGCAAGGCCATAATACCTTTTCAAATGCAAATTGTGAGACAACTTAGTTAAGGAAAGAGAAACCAAAAGAACTTCATTTCATTTCTCTATGTGTATAACTAAAAACATTGCTCATGAAATGCATTGTCTAGAGCTTGATGATATTTTTTGCAGACACATGACCAGTAGTGTTAAATTGTGACTATGGTCTATTAATAATTATTTTGGGTGATCACTTTAGTCTTGTTTTCAAAGTTAGGCCCAACTTAAGTTTACTTCCCGTTTTAATCATAACCATTACGATTTTCTCAAATTTGATTGGTGCATTAACTTCTTTATTTTTCACTAATTATTGTGTAGGGTTGAAATTGGACAGTGAAATTGGACAGTTGGCTGTAATTGGATACCTGAAATTGGACAGTTACACCAGCCAATCATATTAAGTGCACTCGGCTTTAAATCCACCAATCACAGAATTTATCACAATAACCATAGCAAGAACCACTTACCCTCCCAAACTGGGGATTTTTCAAAGAGGATGAATTTGTAACATTAGACAGTGAAAAAGGAGTGCATTAATTTTGTTTTCTCGGAAATTGTGATGGTTATGATTAATTGGTAACAGGACTTCGTGTCATCCAATTCGGTCTGTAATCATACTTGTGATTAAACAAATCGAACTCCCGCTATGCGGTCGTCTGACTTTGTAAATCACTCATATGATTACAGACTGAATTGGACTCTACTCATTCGTATTGCCATTATAAATAGACCCTGTCATAAAACTAAAGAAGGTGAAAATAATATTATGTGGTTAACGCATACGGTGTTTGAAAAGTGAGGCCTGGTGTCCACCTTTTCAATAACAAAAAGTTTAACAGTGAAGGAAATCACGTGGGGCGGATGTGAAATTCATGTAATCGTGAGATCTTAAAGCATAAGCACACTAGAAGAAACCTCTTGTTCTTGTGCTTATTTTACTAGAGGCAATGGTTGTGAAATAAGCATAAGCACAAACTTGAGCTGATTTAAAATAAGAAGTTTGAAGTTTACCGTCTCTACTTGTCCCTCATTTTCTGGCGCTTGCTTGACACGAGGGGATATTGTAAGCTTGCATGTATGTCTGTCAATGGTTGTGCTTAATGTTGATTTGAAAGACTTTGTGCTCAGACTTGGTATCAAAAAGAGGGTGAGGTTGGACTTAGGTTAGAAAGGCGCTCGACCCCACCTGCCCCGGCAATTTAGACTGCTAAGATCTATTAAAAATATAGTGCTGCTTTCTATGCACTTCTTTGCATGGTAGCAAGTGGCAAAGATGGACATGGTTTTCAACGTGAGAAACAAATTGGGCATTTTTTTCGTTCAAGGTTTCATAAAAATTATCTCAATTATTTTCGGAATCAGTGACGAGCTGGCAGTTTAACCTGGGCGAAGTTAGTTAAAAAACTGACTTTAGAAATAATTGGTTGTTGAAAACAACAGTTTAAGTTACACTATACATAGACTTTATTTGAATAACCGGCCTAAACATTGTTTCGTTAAATCTGGCCCGGATGATAGAGTTTGGGTGAACGCTTTAGCACTACCGCACATGTCAAAC
This sequence comes from Montipora sp. Colony 1 RG-2022, assembly GCA_023091755.1. NCBI lineage: Eukaryota > Metazoa > Cnidaria > Anthozoa > Scleractinia > Acroporidae > Montipora > Montipora sp. Colony 1 RG-2022. The sequence goes on along the minus strand of JALIRR010004098.1, from coordinate 29,035 downwards.
AATTCTTTGCCTTAATCATTTTCTTTTCTTTTGACAGCCATGGCACTCGCTGCGCAGGGGAAGTCGCGGCAATCGCAAATAACAGCATCTGCGGATCAGGAGTTGCTTATTCAGCACATGTTGGAGGTATGAATATCACCATCATCATGCTAAACGAGTATCTTTCGCCGATGTTTTCGCCGGGAAAATTGTCTTTCTCCAATCTGTCGAGATGAGTGTGTTAAGGAAGCCAATTTCTTTGACTAAATATTCACGATTGCTGGTGTGATTAATCCATTTTCATAGCTAACCCTTAGGGTTGTATAGGGGAATCTTTGCTTACATTTTTTGCCTCGTTTAGCAAAGGCTATCGCTCTCTAATCATCAACCGAAATAAATTACCGGATGTTTAAAGTGCGTTTGCTTAATCTCTGCAAATTTGAACCCGATATACCAGATATTTTCTGAGGATTGTTTCTTTGAAAAGGGACATTTTACAAAGCATTTATGGGATCATAAGCGTCTTTTGCTTTGCCATCCAATAATTTATCAGATTTTGATGGCTTATAACTGGCTTGTTATCGAGGCTAAAAGGCTTACAATTGGAGATTTAACTAAGCATGATGCCTTCTGCGAGCAAACTCGTATGTTTATAGAACAAAATATAACTGAACAATGACTTCAGAAAAGACTCCCTTATTGCTAGTATTAAACAGTCAGATCCAACTGTACTTCCCTTGATTAAGTGAGATCGTCTGGGCGAGAGTAGTCCTGGGATGGACTATGTTTGGTGACGTTGGCAAACGTTGCAGGTGTCCGTATGTTGGATGGGAAGGCAACAGATGCACTGGAAGCCAGTTCATTGGGATTTCAGTTGCAGTATGTAGATATCTTCAGTAACTGCTGGGGACCGAAGGATGATGGGAAAACATTCGGCAAGCCTGGTCCACTGGCAGCAAAGGCCCTGAAACGAGGAGCTGAGGCGGTAAATATGCGACTGTTTTGCGTAGGAGAGGCCAGTCCTATAATACTAAATTTACTTTGACCAATTTAAATATAAACGGTAGAAAAGATTTAGTATTGCGTTTACGGCAAACGGCACTGAAACGTGCAAACAGTGAACACACCGTAACACCAAACTCGGTGTGGCCATCACGTCACGCATGCGCACAAGCATTTCACCTGGTTCACTGGCAGCTGTTTCGGCCTTGTTATGCCTCGTCATCATGGCATAGCCAAATTACCTAACAAGGACGAAACAGCTGTCCATGGCTTTCAGTTGACCCGGTGGAATGGTTGTGCGCATGCGTGATGTGTTAGCCACACCGGGTTGGTTTTATGGTGTCTTTTTTCAGAAACAGCAACCTGCCGTTTGCCGTTTCGCGCTAAATCTCTCTAATAGCAACGTCGATGGAAACGTTGCTCTCAAATAAATTTTCGTTTGCGTCGGTATTTCGCGATTATTTTATCTCGTTCGCATTTGAAGTGCGGGCTGTAGATGAAAGAAGAAATGATCCTCGACCTTTTCTGGACAATTTAAGCGATATTCTCAAATA
>JALIRR010004098.1:20000-22500 GCA_023091755.1 Montipora sp. Colony 1 RG-2022 | reverse complement strand
GTCGTTCACCGGGATTTTTTTACATGTAATTTTTTTTCATAGATTTTTTCGCAAAGTTCTTTTCATAGTTTTTTTTCAAAATTCTAAGTGACATACGCTGCTAATCTAGTCACATTAAATATTTTTTCCTCATTTGCCAACGGCAAACTTGACCGTGAAAATTGGTGTAAGTGTCGTCCAAATGGCAACGACAGTTTACGAAACGGGATCGTCGTCGTCGTCGTCGTCGTCGCAATATTCAAGTAGTTTGCTGTCTGATTGCTCAGAGATTGACGGTGGCTTCGTTCTGTCTTGTCTTTTTTTGTGGCGCGCGAGTCCTAACTGGTTGAATGCAAAGTGAAGTCAACAATAGGGATGTGTCTAAATGGAGACTGCTGCATCCCACGTTTTAGAACAGAATTTGGCGAGCCAAAAGGTGAAGGTTTTACACAGCACCCATCCGCCTTTAAGAGCACTTACTGTACATGCTTGAGAACACGGTTGTAATAATGCAACTCAGCTCTACCAAATACATTTTGCTTTTTTATATATACTACATTATGAAACAGGGTGTGGCATCAGTTAATTTCTCACTAGCTCAGTAACGAGCTAACACGAATGCACCAATCAGAGACGCTTATTATTGTTCTTCACGAAAACCAACGAGAAGACACTTTGTTTCAGGGTTCCCCAGAGCTCTTCTCTCCCTCCGAGTCATGCGCAATAGGGAAAAGCTCTGGGGTCGAGATTGCCTCATCTATCACGAAACAAAATGTATGCGATCTATTTGAACTTCTCCCAACCTACTCTGTCTGATATCATTTAGAGACATTCCTTCCGGAGGCGCACTCGAATTATCCATTCCTACCAAATCATGCGCGGGGACTGTGGCCGAGATCAACAAACTCGAACACGTGGTGCTGACCATTAGCTTCATTCATCGCCGGCGCGGTGACGTCAGCATCCTTCTGATGTCACCATCAGGAACAAAGAACGAAATGCTATCCACGCGTCACTATGACGACTCCAAAGAAGGGCTTGATAACTGGGGATTCATGACTGTCCATTGCTGGGGTAAGTGTCATGTTTCAATATGTTAATGGCATGTCAACTACTGATTGGTTGACGTCGTTAGGGGTTTTAAGTCCCTTGCTGGACCAACAACCGGAGTATCATGTTCAGTAAATTTGAAGAAAGTGACATCTGCAAATGCTTACTCTTCCTAGTTCTTTTAGTTTATAAATGACATGACCTGGCTCTTTTGTGCGTGTTTGCCAAGTGCTCGAAAGGCAAACAAAAGCAAAAAAACCGTTACCATAGAGTGCTCAACAATTTATCTGTGGCATGCATTGGGAAAAATGGTTTTTCTTTAATATGTCCCATCAGCTTTTCGTAGCGTTTCTCGTGTTTACTGTTGAGGTTGCGGATTTCTCTAAGCGACACTTGTGAGCACTTAGGAGCAGCCGCACAGACCTGCTCCATTTGTGTCATACTCCTTATTCCAAGATGGCCTCCTTTTTTTTCCTTTATTTTTTTATCTTTCTCAAAATTTCCTTAAAAATTCCGCCGAAACGGCATTCTTGGGACGGGACAAAAAAGGGTTATATAATTTGAAAAGAATAAAAACGGACGCCATTTTAAAAAAGGGTGCATTTCGTTGGACTAATGATCGCTTTTCCAATGAATCCTTTTTCATTACGGGCTTCATATCCCTATTAGCATTGCCTTAGCACATGACCTTGGTATTTATGGATAAGATTATGCCATTAAATTCAACACGATGATTAATTTTCGTCCTTGTCCTTTCGAAGGTGAAAATCCTCGTGGTTTTTGGCAGCTGAAGTTGATTGATAATCCGCTGAATGCCATCGGTGATCGCGTGCTTAATGGTTTCGGAACACTTCATCTAGACACTAGCAAACAAGACACTGATGTAGAGGACTTAGAAGAACAAGTTATCGATGATCAAACAAAACAACAACAGACGAAAATACAACAGCTGAAAATGCAGGTATGCTGCGTCAACAAATCGTAGTGGCAGTGTCACGATTATTTTTACAATTCTCCGTTGAAAAGAACGGAAAACGTCTGTTCTTTTAGCTTTTGAATTCCTTTACTTGTAAAAAGCTTTATTTGCAGTTCCTAACTGTGTCTTTTTCGCAATCTATTTCTTTGTTAATATGCAAGTATCTTAGCTTTTGTCTGTTTTCTGATTAATTCGAAAGTGACCTTGGATCGATCGAAGCGTCGTTTTTATCGATGATTTTTGCAACAGAATTGGGTTAGACTCGTTAATCATTACCTACGTGGCTTTCCTTTATCATTTCTGGCAACCGTATGTCCAACTGGGTTGAAGAACGTGAATTTTAGCTAGACCAGCTATATCCACATTGAATATTTGGCGTTCTGTGGGGGACTCCTTGTTTAAGTCGCTTTTGAAATTTCGGTCTGTCTTCGGCATCCTCGGTGTCCTTCGTCGTAGACTTTAAAAGTATCTTTAGTTAGCTGATGTTTCTTTAAA
>JALIRR010004098.1:2500-15000 GCA_023091755.1 Montipora sp. Colony 1 RG-2022 | reverse complement strand
AATTGACGTGTTTGTATGAGAGCACTAGTGTGTAAACATGGTTGTCCTGTCGCGCTTTCTGCATTTCCTAGATGAGGTTATTTTATAAAATCATCACAAGACTTTTTCCGTGGTTGCATAGTCTGATCATAGTTAATATATGAAGATGGTTATGAAACTGGACAATTTTGTTATATGTTTTTGTTCCCTGTTTTGGCCCTGACCATGCACAAACCACACCGTTTTTCTAAAAGGCAGCCAATCAAAAGTTTCGATAAATTTATTCAACACTCAATTGTGAACCGAGGACAAAATATTGTGCATGGTCATAATCAAGTCACCATGAAGCGCGATGTCACTGTTCTCGCTTTTAAAGCTTCCAGAGTTTCATAACCAGTCCATCTAGATTGACAAATAATTCACGCGCATGCTCAGGCTTTCAATCTAACCAACTGAAATTTTCTTTAGTGGTCCGATTGTCCACCACGCCTTCTTTCACCTAGGCTCAGTCTCCAGCCGTGGGTGTCTCGGTGCGCCCACTATCCTCCTCACTACCACTGTGATAGTGGGGAGGATCGCAGGCGCACCGAGACACCCACGGCTGGAGACTGAGCCTATCTTTCACCTAGTTCCTTGACGCTGTTGTGTTTCAAATGCTATTTTCTGGCCTACTACACACGCCGAAAGATAAAAAGACATCGCTGGTTCCAGACAAACTGGAAACAGCGTTGTATGGTGGGACATTCGTTTTCCCCCTTTTGGTGAATTGTTGGATATGTCTACAATCACAAAGAAATGAAAGCTTTTCGTGACTTCTGATTGGATGGTGTGGCGCGCTGAAGGATGTCAATCATTTTGAAGTGAGAACACTTGTGGTGCAAGCTGGTATCATCGTAATTGTTTTAAGTTCAATTGAATGTTGAAAGTAACTGATTCATTTTCAATTGGGTGTCGCAACAAATACCAAAGCAATTACTTCGACCAATCTCAGCCGGTGCAAACGGCGCAATGAACCAATCAAAATTCGAATTAATTCCATGTAAATTGCTCAAAGCGCGGGAAAAATCGCGCGTGCGAGTTGCGATTTGTTTTAGTTTTCCTTCTCATTGGTTGATAAACTGCCGGGAGATTTTTAAACCAATCACAAAGCGTAGCAATTGAAATCGCGTGATTACTTTCGACAGTCATTCGAAGACTGCTCTAACAACAAACGAGTTGATTAAAGGGGAATTAATCACCCCAAGAAAGATTTGTGAGCGGACGTTTCGAGCGTTAGTCCTTTGTCAGCGTGAATTAACGGGAATTGTTCGCTGTTAGTGGTTATTATCTCTCAGATACTACACGCGCTGTGATTGGCTAAATTAGCTGGCCGTATTCTACAGTACGGCCCGCTGTACAGACCGCTAAATTAAAAATTTCGATAAAACATTATCTAGTAAGGTTTTCGTGTTGTTTGTAGTGTTACATAAACTTGTTAAACTGTTTGAATTAATCTTGCAAGCAACTATTTCAAACGGCCAAGAAGATTTACTTTTTCGGATTTTGACACGGCAATCTTGTAGGTTCCTTGCCCGCGCGCCGGATTAACCTCAGAGATACAATAAATATCTTACTAACCTCGTTTTTTTGGTCAATACTGTAAGTTACGGATCCTTGTTTTTTTCCCTTTGATTTATGGCCCGCGCGCTGCGTGCTTGGCCCATAAATGAACGGGAAAATACTCGGTCCGTAACTTACAGTACGGACCTCGAGCTCGGTTAGTAAGAGGTATATATAGGGTGTGGAGGTGCTTTGCCATTGGTGGAACCATGGTGACATGAATACACGAATAAATAAATTGACTGACGATGAAAAGCGTTCATTGATTCTTTAGGGATTGACAGTGCCTACTTGAAATATAAAGTTTGTTCGTTTTTTGTCCAATCAAAAACATGTATATCGTAATTAAAGTGGCAAGCGAAAAAGACCATTCGCATCATGATGCACTTCGATGGATTACAAATCCGCTACAAAGATGGAGATTTGAGATGTTCTTGTGATCTGCTAATTTGGAGAGACAACTTATCACTTTTAGAGAAAAATGTGAATCAAAGTGACCAAATTTGTTACGTTTTTCTTGTGTGAACTCTTTCTTCTTCTCAAATCTCTTCCGCAAATAAGCTGTTTACCCGGCACTTTAGAAACTACAACCAGCTCGATATAAATTTGCCGAAACTTTAGCCAGATCAACTCTTGATCTCGTTGCACCCAAAACTCTTACTCTCGCTGTTGAAACTGAAAAACCTCCAAATCGTCTTGAGGCAAGAGAGTTTTTCTTTCCTTAAACTCATGCAGAGACTTTCAAAGTGGTTTCCGGTACAGTTTTTTGTTGAGCGTGAGGAAAACGAACAGTAGAATTCAGCGAAGCGTTTGCCCGAACACAACCCACAACCTGCTGCCTGCCATGATTTGTTATGTGCATCAGACTGCTTAAGTAGGTGGACCGTTCATGAATTTATTCAACAAATTTAGCCCCGATTTCTATAACTATTTTGCCAAAAAAGTAAAAAATGAAACCAGTGCGATGGCATTTTTACATCACGTTGTTTTTTCTGTCGTCGGAAATCGCCGTCCTTCTTGGAAAACCTCCGCGGAGATTACGTAAACACGGAAAACAGACTCCAAAATCGGCGCCGAAGCTTACGCGCCGAGAATGGGAACAACTTCATAAATTTGAGGATGCGCTTAAGAGTGAAAATGGCGAGCTCATGTTTACGAATTCTTGGGCTGTTCAACTTGATCCCGCGGAAATTAAAGTTGCGGATAGGATTGCTAAAAAACATGGATTTATAAACTATGGTCAGGTATGCAAGGTTGTGATCTTTATGTTATTGGCCTGCGGGTGCTCTGGCTTGAAGATTTAAACACAAATAATCCAGATTGCTTGTAGTATTTGGGCATCTCCATACGTTAAGGCTGCGCTTTGCTGTCAAGCCATAACCTGCATTGTCTTCGGCGCCATTTGTGTAAAAATCCAGTAGTGGTCCTATGATTGTTACACAAAATGCGCCGTTGCTAATGATACAACTGGTGGTAATTAACCGCTGGAGATTTTAAAACTCGCGAAATTGTTTGATTGTTTTTCTCTTAATTGCGGTCTTTCTGAGCCGATAGCGAAGCCACTGAATACAGACAATTTTGCAATCATTTTGATACTCCTTTGCAATGGATGTAAGAGTCCAGAAATAATGAAATGCCATTTGTAAATTGACGACCTCTCCAAAGCGGATGTTATTTGTGATCATGTTGTTTAGAAAAATAAAGTAAGAGTTTACAACAACTCTTTCAGGAGGGCTTTGGCACTGCGAGACTGAAACACGATTTTCATCGTCCCTGTCTCGTCCGACCTAATTTAGTTTACTTGTGCTGAGTGCTGTAACGTTTCTCAGATGTAAAGTTGCTGACACAAAACAAAAGAACAAAATAATGGTTTCCATTCAATAAAATTTGTTTATATTTCGAGTGAGTCAATCACGTCAAAACAAATTGTAGTTTTCTTTAATTCATTCCAGGCTCTTGGTTTCCAGGCTCTTTGGGAGGGTAGTGGTGGGAAAGTATTCCTAGAAATATTGGGTGCGGCCCGCTTCTTGAAACCCTTATCCGATTTCAGACCAAATTAAAGTGTACGATATTCCCTACCCTACTTTCACACCTGACGAAAAATTTGATACCCTATTTCAAACCTATTTTAGCTGTTACAATTTGAGAAGGGCTTTTGTTGATGGTCTTATCGCCTAATGATGAAAACGTAGCTTCTAAAAATCATACCCATTTCAAGACTTGCGTGCACAAACCATACCCGATTTCAGACCAAAACGGCTAGAAAACCATACCCTTTGGGGCTACATATAGTCCATATAAGGGGGTACACCCCCGGGGCCGAAGGTCTTAAATAATGAAAATCAGTAAAGTAGTAAAGTAAGTACAAAAAGGAGATACATGATCTGTTAAGTATAATCAGTTAACAATTGCATTGATCACAAGAAAAAAAAAACGTGATTGCCGTAATTGTCGTTTTTTTTTTTTTTTTTTTCAGGTTGGATCTCTTAATGGTTATTATCATTTTAAACATGAAAGTACAGGATTAAGACAGAAGAGGTATATTCACGAAAAGACAAGGCTCCTGTTATCTGAGGATGAGGTGATATTTTTTAGTAATAATAAGAAAAAACGTTTCGAAAACAAACGGTTATTTTTCTTGTTTAAACAAAACTAACGACTGAGAATTTTCGATTACAACTGGTTGTGAGAGTCTGACTTTGTGTCCAGCAGACATCATACAGGTCTTTACAACAGTAGCAGCAGCAGCAGCATTTTTCTGTTAACGTAATCGTAAACACAATAATGTACGTTGCTGCTGCTACTATGATGTCTGCTAGATACAAAGTCAGATTCTCCCAACCCGTTGTGGCTCAATTTATAATTGCCTTTTGGGGGAGCAGGTGTGGCACAGGTCACCCACCTCCCACCAATGTGCTATGTGGCCCGGGTTCAAGCGTCTTATACACCTTTATATTCCAAAATGGCCGCTGATTTATACGCATACAAATTGGCCCTTGTTTCCTCGTTCAAGATAAAATATTCTTTTGAATTTTAATGTTAAGAACGAGGCATCAAGGGCTAATTTGAATAAAAACAGAAGAATATTTAAATGACGGCCATTTTGGAAAAAGGTGTATATATGTGGGCTGATTTTGTTGGTTATCTACTTTCCCCCGCGAGGTTTTTCTCCGGGTATTTTGGTTTTCCCCTCTCTACAAAAAACAATGTTTGATCTGGTTTAAGTTAAATAGAAGAAACGATGGCAGCGCCCAAGAGCTGAACCTCGCTAAAGTATCCAGATTAAAGCTCTTCAGTTGTGAGCTCGCCACCTTCCCCTCCCACTTCCCTTTTCACCTTCCCCTTCACCCTCCGCCCGAAAGAAGAAAAAAGAAACGGCACCCTTAGCATATCTCTATTATAGTTCCATGATATCAAACCAATGACGCCAGGCTTTTCCAGTCAATGGGTGCGCTAACGAGACGCATGACTGAACGAGTGGATGCTGTTAACAGACTAATCCAGCTTACATTGTCGTGGCTAGAAGCTTAGTTATTAAGTGTCAAGAAATCGAACGCGACTGTTTTTTTCCTGTAGGTAGTGTGGGCGGAACACCAGCACGTTTTGGAAAGAAAGAGGAAGGATGGTATACCAAGTGATCCCAAATTCAGAGACCAGTGGTACCTTGTGAGTGTAAAATCCCCGCAATTTCTGCTTTACTTTCAAATTTCCTGCTTGGTTTTTTTGATTTTTTGATGAGCTGTGTTGATTTAGACAAGAGCTTCGCAATGAGTAGACAGTCACACGTGCGAGAGAGGTGCTCAGAACTCAAAACTATGGTCTTTTTTGCGGAAGGAAGTCAATTCTGGCAGATGAATATAAAAGTCAAAAATTGCTCATGAACGTTTTAACGTTAGCTTTCCATACATGAACAGCCGTAGGGCTTTGAAATGCGACCATTGTGAACGGCACCGTTCATCACAACTCAGGCCTCATTGGCCAATAGGGAGCTTAAAATACGACGGATACCGAAAGTGAACATTTCCGCGCATACCCGGATAGTAGTCTCTATGAGCAATCTCGACCCCAGAGCTCTTCCCTTGACTAAGCGAGAGAAGAGCTCTGGGGAACCCCGAAACAAAGTGTCTCCTCTTTGGTTTTCGTGAAAAACAACCAAAAGCGTCTTTAATTGGTGCATTCATGTTAGCACGGGGAGTGAGCAGGCGCGGTAAGGTTCAATAAGAACCTTACCTAAAGGTGCTATAAGAACCCTACGGCGCATGTTCTCCTAGATAGAGTTTCCCAGCGCCTTGTGTCGATCCAAGGTTCTGGTGACGAGAATGTCTCTATGAGATTTTTAAACCAATCGTCTTTGATCATGAAAAGATACTTAGCAATATAAATGTGGTAGTTTAAAGACCAGTTGCAAAGTGAAACAACTCATATCCGCCGGGCTGCCGTTCGTGGCTCAACAACAATTTTCTTGCATAGGTTAAATTAGTTAATTATAATTAATTAATTAGTTAATTAAGTAAGTAAGTAATCATTCTAATATTAAATTAATTACTTAGGTTATGCTGTAAGACAGTTTAAAGTAGATTATTTCGAGTTGTAGGCAAGTTATTTATTTTAACTTTTAGGTAAATTAGATTTTTATCTATAGATTGTTATTCTACTATTTTTATTAGCAATCGTAGTTGTAACACACTGCTTCATGGGAGAGCACTTCTTAGTGAAATGGACTCCCGTGGTGATATAGTTTTGATTTAGTTTAGCTCCCTAATAATGCGTTAACTTGTAGCAAGGTCAACGTCATAGAACAATGTAGCGAGCCTCCTGTTTGGGCATTACGATGAGAAAGTTGGCCACGAAAACAAAAAAAAAGATATTTTGAGGGTCGATCTCTCGCCTAGGGGTGTAAATTTCGGATTTTGGTCTCCCCTTTAGGGTGTTCTGGGCATAACGCTATCATGTACAACCCATATGTATCCGTGAAGGTCTCGATCGTTTAGAGTTACACACACAGAAACATAAAAATATGTATTAAATATGTTCTTAATATGGTCTCTTTTAGGGGTCAAAAAAAGCCTAGCAACGCATCCCTGCCCCTTCATATGCAAAGTTCCCCGAAGTACTTTTTAAGTTCAGAGAAGCCTGATGAAAAGTCCAGGTTTGAAAAAGCTAATTTTCCAAAAGAAGGAGATACGGAAGTCTCTTCAACTGAAAATTTACTTATTCGCTCATACAAAAATTGAATTCTTGAAATGTCAGCTTTGGTACTCGACATTCTTGACGGTAGTTGCTGGCAGTTTAATTTATTAACCTGGGACCGGTTGCTCGAAGCCTGGTTAGCGTTAACCAGCGTTAAATACCATGGAAAAGTACGGGTTTTGATACCTCTTAACTAACGGAAATTAACGGGGGAGTGCAAGTTTCTATCGATTTTAGTCTCATTTGGTGACTGCCATATCACTTCAAGTTCAGCATCACGATTATTTCAAAGTTAAAGTTGCTTTATTTTATTTTAACTGTGCTGTTTCATTCATCCCCTAGTTAAATCAGGGACAGTCCACTGGACCAGCGGGTGTAGACGTCGATGTAATGCCAGTGTGGCGGCAAGGCATAACGGGAAGGGGTGTGGTCGTTAGCATTCTTGATGACGGAGTGGATCACACACATCCTGATCTCAGAGATAACTTTGTAAGTCAAACTACAGATTATGACAAGACGTTGTCTTCCTGACCTAATCTCTCCAGTGTTTGCTCGAGGCGAATGTCTTTAATCGTTAACTTTCTTTTAGAATCGGTATAATTTACGGAGAAGAGCGAGACAAATAACGAAGCACTTCAAATGAATTGAACAACAACTTGGTGAAATACACGAATATGTCGCAGACGAATCGGAGCGTTTGGAAACATTGTTACTCGACAGGTGTTTTGTACACCTGGCATCGTTTCTTGAAACTTGTCACGCTTTCGATCATTGAAGATCACAGGAATATTCAATCGGCTGCTGCTGACAAAACACGTTGCTGTACAAGTTGAAAGAGGTTGCATTATATAAAATCAGAAACCCATAAGGGTTGAAACGTGTAACGCGCGTTCACAGCTTCCGAATATTCAGTGCGAACTGATTGGTTGAATGTTTCAGTGCTAAGTACCATATTTGGAAACCCCTCGCTCTTGTTGTTCCAAATATGGTACTTAGCAAATTGAATATTCAGAAGCTTGTTTCCCAGCACACAAGGGACCGTTACACGTTTCAACCCTTATGGGTTTCTGATAAAATCCATAGCATTGCAACGTTGCGAGAAGCCTTTCTTGGTGCATTGTAAAAATACTATCCGAAATACGTATTGCTAGGATTGTTACAGGGAATATCTTTTCTTTCGGTTTGTGTTGCAAGGAAATCATAGATAGGTTGCTAGAAAAAGTGCCTTGTACCATCCCAAAATTAGTGCTATTTAATCATAAAATAAAACATCCATGCTCTTAGACATAAAATGCAACAACCAGTGGTTAATAAACGGACCGGGTTGTCTTTTCTTCATAAACTCAATCCTGATGTCACCCACAGGATTCTATATTTAATGTTTGTTAATAAAAAGTAATTTTCTTTTGCGTAGGATCAAAAAGCGAGTTATGATTTCAATGATATGGATGCTGACCCAAAGCCAAGAGATAGCGATCCAGATAACTGGTTTGTATCGCGCTTGGGTTTTGCTTTTATGCTTACTGAACATAAGTGACATGTAGAGGAATTGTTCTTTACACAGCAGCCCTTCCCCAGGTTGCACCACGAGGAAGGGGGGGAGTGGGGGCGGGGGGGCGGAGGGGTGGTGTGTAGGATCACTTGCTGATGCATCATTGAAGTCTTTCTGACGACCGCCTGTCGTAATCCCTCGGCACTGCTTTAATTTGTTTCTGGCTCTAAATTTAAGTCCACCACTTTCTGTTATTGTCTGTCTTTAATTGCTCCTGTCTCTTCTTCGCTTTCCTTGCCCTGAGCCTAGGACCGGGAGCTTTTAATCCTCTCACCGTGTCCATACCATGTCGTGATTTCCAGACGTCTACGTAATTAGATGCACGACGATTTCAATAGAGCGGTTTTCAATTGAGTGTCGAAAGTAATTAGCGAATTACTTTGGTTTTGCTTTACTTCACCCAGTGATTAGTTCAAAGTTCTCGCGCCATTTTTTCAACCAATCAGAAGTGAAACCAAAACCAATCGTGGCTCGCGCTTGCACATTTTCCCGCGCTTTGACTCGGCTACGAGTAATTACTTCGAGTTTTGATTGATTTACTGGATTGTTTCCGTCCTTTTTGATTGGCCAAAGTAATTGCTTTGGTTTTGGTTTTACGACACTGGACTGAAACTCGCTCTAAGCACACGAAATGTCCCCGCCTTGCTCTTCATCACTCGCGTCTGGGAATACAACATAATTAACGTCACAAAGTGTCCCTTGAACTCTGATCGTCAAGTAAAGATGAACAGATGCTTTTATCGTCACAAAAAAAAATACGCTAACCCTTACAGCTACCTTACCGCTAGAAAGAGACAGAAAATGCTCAAACTTAAAAGGGACACTTCTTGTTGGATAGCAAAATTGGGCTTAAATCTAATTGTATGCATTTCTTGACATTAACCGATGCTGTCAAGGTATTTTCACAAATCGAGCTTTCCTGTAAGAATTTTGGTTCGCGTTCATTACTTATGTAAGGACTGACTGGGTAGCACGATCGCCGTGAGAAACCGCGCGTCTTGCGATAAAATTGTACAAGCGGTGTTCTTTTTGATAGAACGACGTTGTAGTTGGTCACAGGCGGGGCTGTTTCTTGAAGGATAGTTTGGTCTTAAGATTCATGTCTGTACAACTTTAACAGATCTTTATTTGTTTAATGGCTTGCCTGAGTATGTTTCAGAGTTATCACCGCAGTTACCTGAACTTTCTCTTTCAAGCTAATATTAGCTAGAAACGGAATATCGCGGTTGAAAATTTAATAATAACTCATATACCATGATGGATAAGCCAATCAAAACTCTAGAATTGCATTATACAATGACCAACGTTTTAATAAATACATTTATTTCATGCCTTTGATGTATTTACCATCATGAACTAGCATTGCGTGTAGGCCACTTTAGCCGTGCTACGGGATAACATAAAAAGCGAAAGAATAATTTTTAATCACGTGATTATTATTTTTGCCCTTTAGTCATGGTACACGTTGTGCTGGAGAGGTGGCAGCGGTTGCTAATAACAGTGTATGCGGAGTGGGTGTGGCGTATGATGCTAATATTGGGGGTAGGATTCGATATTATAATCTTTGTTTGAGGATTTAATTGAGATGGTTCCTTTGGCTAGGATTGTTAAATCTGTTACGTTCACTACTAGTTTGTCTCAATTTCCTTCAAGACTCTCCGAGGGGAGTGGCCGATAATTAACTCGTTCGTTCATTTCTTCGTTTATGTGTTCATTAATTTATTTGAGTATTAATGTAATTACTAGTCGAAAGCGAGAAATGGTCTTCGCTCTTATCTGGACAATTTTACAAGTAAGCAATGTTCTCTTGTAGACACCTGAAACACTAGGGACCTTCAGATTCTAGGACGAGAACGACTACGAGTACCAAATTTTCTCGTAGAAAAACATTGAGCGGGCGCAAACCAGCGTCATTTTGGTTGGAAAAACATGTTACCGTCGTCATTTTAGTACGAGGTTTTGCAAAAATGTCGTCGTGTCAAGACATGTCAACAACACGGTAGCAGTCTTGGCATTTTTCGATCAGCAAAAAGGCCCAGATAACAGCAATAAGAATAACTGAGCAACCTATACTGCTAAGAAAGAGTAAGATTAATCGTACGGGGTATAAATCTTCTTAGTATTTTCGCTAAAAACAAACAGTCAAAACTCGTACTCGTTCTCGTCCTCGTCCTAGAATCTGAAGGTCCCTATTCAATTGGCGCCGACGGGATTCGAACACATGACCGCTGCGATGCGGTGCAATTCTCTACCAACTGAGCTATGAAGTCACACAGTTGGAAGAGTTGGTAGCAAGCCAAACAATTGAAATAATTAGGCAGTACTCGTCACACCAAACTGATTTGTGTTCAATGTAAGACCAAGGATACGAGGCTAATCGGTTAAACCGCGCAATTTTACTATTAGCAAATGAAAACGATGCATATATAGATTTCAGATTGCTTTTAGCAACTATCAACTCCAGTTACAACAATGATTCGTCGTCAATCCAAAGTCAAGCATTGCTAACTTTAAAAAAGTCTACCTTTAAATGTTCTTAGGAACTAGGCGGCCCAAGTGAAGGAGATTGGGTCGCATTTCATCGAAGCAGAAAAGTGATATCAATTAAATGCAAACACAGAAGTTCGTCTTATATGTTTTAGGTGTGAGAATGCTAGACGGTCAAGCGACTGACGTGTTGGAAGGAAGTTCACTGAGTTTTCAGTCCGAATACATCGACATTTACAGCAACTGCTGGGGTCCCAAAGATGACGGCAAAACATTTGGCAAACCCGGCAAGCTTGCCCAAGAGGCGCTTATGCAAGGGGCTTTGAAGGTAAATCCGAGGATTACAAATGACTTGGAACGAAAAAGTCACAACAAATTGCATTTAAAGAACAATTCTTTGCGTTGAAAATGAAGCCAGGGGGACTTCAAAACATCGTCATTTATTTTTAGATTGATTTTCCCGCGAAACCATACCTTTCCAGCTTGTCACAAGTCTTGCATGAGAAATTATTAGCCATGAGATTGACAATGGTCCACCGTGCAAGCCAAATCTTATATGAGAACTCGTGATCTATGAAAACGCCGTTACATAGACCTTGTATTGGAGTTGTAGCCTTCTGGTTATGGTTTCTTGTCTTAGACTAAATATTTTACACTTGTAGGGTCGAGGAGGTAAAGGTAATATCTATGTTTGGGCGACTGGTAATGGCGGTCTAACAGATGACGACTGCAACTGTGATGGTTACACTACTAGTATTTACACGATTTCAGTTGGATGCATTGGTGATCATGGATTATCAGCCTACTACACTGAACTGTGCTCTTCCACTTTAGCTGTAACTTTCAATGGAGGTTCGCACAGAGAGAAGGAAGAGAATAAAATGGTAAGAACAAGTAGACGTTGGTTGACTAGTTTTCAATTGGTACAGGAAATCGTATGAACGCGAGTGCATTTCGTGGTTCATTGGCACGAGTGATGTTTCAAAGCAACCCGAGTGACCATAAATCGCAAAAGGCACGAGCAAGTTCATACGATTTTTTATTTATTATATAGTCAACAAAATTACTACATCGCTGTGTTTCCATAGCAACTTCCTTGTCGTACCTCTATTGCACTTTATAACCAATCTGTGCATTCGTCACTGACCAATCAGAAACGCGAGTTTCTGTGGAGTTTGTAATAAAGAAAGGTAAGACCCAAACGAAATTTAGCACAATGTCGCTAAAAAGAACGACATCTTAATTCCCACTGCAACTTAGGCGAATAGCTACCACTCTGCCAAGACTACTCTGTCTACCGCCATTTCTTCCTGTAACTAGCTGTCAAGCTCGAAAGAATCCTGGTTTGTTTTTTTGTGAAAAAAATCCTCAGAGGACTAACCATATATGATTAGGTCCGTATTTCATCATCGGCTGGAAGGTTCCACCTCGTTCAGCCTGTCTTTGTTGAAAAGAATTGCGGGCAAACAAATAAGCCAATCACAGGACAAGGCAAATGCACGCAGCAGGCGAAAATCGCAGGAAAAATCACGAAAGCGATTGACGATTGTTTTTGCTTTTGATTGGCTGAGATGGCGCAATATTTTAAAGTTTTAACTGACCCAAGACTCTATTGAAAACCGCTCTATTCAGTGAATATTTCAAATGCGTTGAATCTAATTCTTTTTCGAGGACAGAAAACGCCCAAGGAACC
>JALIRR010004097.1:17500-32500 GCA_023091755.1 Montipora sp. Colony 1 RG-2022 | reverse complement strand
CCATCGCTTATTGACGATATCCGCCAATTTCTGAGCGACTTTCGGGTCAGTTTGCTCGTCCGACTCAAAGTCTTGAGCAATTTCATTGAGCAATGCGTCCTCTGCAGAGCTGCCCCGTTTTGGCGGGTCGCCGTTGGGCGGGCAAATGAGTGCCTCGGAATCCGACTTTTCAGGGTCTGAATCTCCGCTATCGCTCATGGCACTAGCTGCAGGAAGTTTTCTTCTCCTTTTCGGTGGTGTAGCATGGTCTTCTGGTTCTTCAGCTAACCGTTTCATTGCCTTTTCCATGCACAGCATGGTGGAACTCATTTGAGTCATAGTTGACAAGACGTTAGCAAGCACGTTGTCTGTGCCCTGTGGCGAAGAATTCGCTGACTCATTGTCTTCAGAAATTAAATTTTCTTCCTCCGCCGGTGAAAGGGCGTCCCTTCCACTCATATTTTCGGCAGCCATGCGGCGATTTTCTCGGCGTTCGTTCAACACTGAGCACACAAAACAACACACGTCCGACCTTCCCGAAGGATCGCACACAACTGATCTTCCCGGGCTCGTGCGCTTTCTCACGTGACTCCGTAGCGACCAATGACCAATGACGAAACAGAAGTTTATCTATAATGCAATTCCAAACTTTTCTGGAATTATCTTACAATCTGAAATATTCCAGAAATTTCTTTGATGTGACTCAGAAGGAGCCCATTGATGAGCTCCTGGACTCAGCAGTTTCTACAAATAGTGCACCTTGCAATACACTATAAATAGCAACAGAACATTCTAGATGCTTAAAGTAAAAGTATAGAGCGTTTTTCCATGACGTCACGGCGGCCATGTTGGTGTTCCAAAAAAAGGAGTGGCGGCCATGTTGGTGTACCAAACTAATCCTCTGGGATTTTTAAGTGCCACTATCGAAGCCATTTTAAGACATAAACAATTAGCCTGCATGAGAAGAAAAATGCTCTTTACTATTTTCAAATATCTCTTTTTGTTCCAGATATATTCAAGTTTTTAAATATGCAAATTAGCCAAGTGATCACGTCATACACTCAACCAAATTTTGATCAAATACTAAATGTGCTCTACAATTTGAGCTTAACAGTTTCGTTACCATGGCAACATACTGGGTTCCAGACCTCTCCAATATTAAAGGCATTTCTGGCCACCTTTGGAATTCTATTTTCATATTTGCAAATGGCGCCTCATATACATGATCCAACACGCATATAAATACGTTAGCTTGAATTTGTGGCCTTGTTTAACGTTTTTTGAGCTGAAAATTACCTCCGTATTGAAATCAAGTGTGTGGGGACTGGAAAAGAGTGAGTTGCCATGGGAACATAATGTTTTATATCCATAGGTGTGTTTTCTGTGGAACTATATTAGCCTACCAAGTTTCAATAGTCTGCGCTGCAAACTGGCGAAGATAGCTCTATTTATATGCATGATGTAATATTGGGTTGAGCGTATGACATCATCAATCATCTCATTTGCATATTTTACACATTTGTCAAACTTAAATATTTGTGGAACTGATGCAGGTATTTGCAAATGGTAAATAGCATTTTCATTCTTTCAGAGTATTCTTTGTGATACGCCAAAAAAAACAAGAGGTAAAAATTTGATCATAGTGGCAATTTACCTCTCCTTTTATGCAAATACTTTCTTTTGTTTTGGTAATCCATTATGGCCGCTGGTCACGTGAATGAAAACGCTCTTTTAAAGCACGCTTGTAAATAATAGAAAAAAAAACTCTTTTGCCCGAAGGCTTACCCTCGTGGCCGACCGTGGTTGATGGATGTGATAACTATAGTGAAGCGATAACGTTTGACCTTCCGATATACGGAGAGAAGAAAGAGAAGAAAAGACTATAGCGGAAAAGGGAAGAAGACAAGGAGTTCAGAGTTCATTATGACGTCCTTCGCAAGAGTTTGTGTACCCAGAAAATAAAGTGAGTGGAAAGAATCTAGTGAAAGTCAAGATTTGATGTCTACAGTCGGATGAACTTGGAGTTCGAAGTTATTCAAGATGAATGCTTGAAAGGCCATGAAAGACAGTAATCCCGCTTTGCTTTACGTGCTTAACTGCTTAACGTGTAATCTTTCACCGAAGTAGTTGTAACAGTGTAAAACTAATTAAATAATACTTTAAAATGGTAACTGCTCATTGTCACACGTTTGTTGCGTGCCTTATATCGTACTCGGGAGTTCTGTTTATTCATACTATTTTCGTTATTCCTGCACGTAACAAACCTAACTGTCCCAAAAAGTGCACTATTCCCACAACCAGACAATCAAAAACGGCGTAAATGAAGCAATTATGCTTGTTTGAATAAAAGAAGCTGCATTTTCAAAATAAAATTTTGTATCTTACAAGTAACGAAGACTTAATTCTGAATGCTCCTGCCGTCTGAAGATTTGTTGTTTGACCCATCATTTGGATCCTTTAATTCAATGTGCCCTTATTTAATAGTAGCGGAAACACTTCTTTTACTTTTTTTTATCCAGTTACAACAATTCTGCTTGAAGCCTTGTTATCTTTCGTTTCTCATAGTCATTTATCCTTTCCACTTATCTTACCGACCCTTCACCCCTCTATCTTCCCGTTACTTTCATACTACAGTACAGATACTACACGTACTACAGCTACTACAGCTACTACAGCTACATTTACTACAGTTAGCTACTACAGATACTTCAGAAACTACGCCTACTACACATACTACAGATACCACAGCGACTAGAGCAACTACAGATACTACAGCTAATACAGCAAGTACACATAGTACGCCTACTACCATTGGTGTCCTCCACGGTCGAAGTTGCCCACCTCTAACCACGTGAGATTTAAAGCTATCAAGCTTTTGTCCATTAAAAGATTGGGAGTTGTCCTTTTCAACATGCAAAGCTTGTTACATGTTCTTTGTGTTGTGTAAGTTATGTTTTCATTGGTTGCACTTTCAGAAAGATATATGATTTTAATTTTTTTAATGTGGGCACATTCGACCTTTTTGTGGAATCGTACTTAAAAATGGCCGCAAGCTCTCAAATTTCGCTATCACGTGACTTAGAATATTACCACGCGATGCTGAAAAAACCCCTCCTGTACCACTTTGTTTTAGAAAGTCGAAAACTTTGAGGAAAAAAATGCAGTAAAGGTATAACTATAATACTGTACTTAAACTTCTTAGCAGCACGAAGTAAGATATCGCTTTGATGATCCATACGATGTTTTTGAAATTCATATTTAATCAATACATGTTTCGGATGAAACATCATCCATCGTCAGTTGACAAATGAGAAATAAACTAAAGTTGAGCAATAAATAGTGTAACAAAGTGAGATATAACATGAATAATTAAAGATGAAGGCGAGAACAGAATAAAAACACCCAACCACGAAACAAAACAGAAAAAACCAAACTGTTTAGGCTAGGAAAAGAAACTAATTAGTATGAAAGGGATAAATTAAGATGTTTGACTTGGGAATTTAGAGATGGCTGCTCCCAAAGGATATGCATGGCTTCTTTGATTTTCAATTGGAAACGTGTGGAAGCAGAGTCGAGGATTTTAAAACAGTCTTCTGAACACCGGGAGCGACAATTTTCAAAACCTCTCAAGTGCTTAAATATGTGGGAATGTTTGTCGGAGGCGAGATGTTCACGGATGCGAGTGGCGAAATGTCTATTGGTTTCACCAATATAACAGGCATTACAGCCTGCACATGAAAACTTGTAAATGATTCGCGATCGTAAACCCGCAGGGATAGGATCCTTCGCCCCAAACCAACTCCTAATTTTAAACGGGGTGAACACCAACTTAATTTCCAGGTCGCTGCAAAATTTGTTGACTAATTTCTTAATTCTGCGTTTTGTTATGATGGAAAAGGGACCGATGTACGGTAATTTAAAATACAGACAATTGTCCTTCCGAGCAACACTCTGAGAGGAATCGGAAGTAAAGTACTTCCGATTCCTCTCACAAATTTTGCAGCGACCTGGAAATTAAGTTGGTGTTCACCCCGTTTAAAATTAGGAGTTGGTTTGGGGCGAAGGATCCTATCCCTGCGGGTTTACGATCGCGAATCATTTACAAGTTTTCATGTGCAGGCTGTAATGCCTGTTATATTGGTGAAACCAATAGACATTTCGCCACTCGCATCCGTGAACATCTCGCCTCCGACAAACATTCCCACATATTTAAGCACTTGAGAGGTTCTGAAAATTGTCGCTCCCGGTGTTCAGAAGACTGTTTTAAAATCCTCGACTCTGCTTCCACACGTTTCCAATTGAAAATCAAAGAAGCCATGCATATCCTTTGGGAGCAGCCATCTCTAAATTCCCAAGTCAAACATCTTAATTTATCCCTTTCATACTAATTAGTTTCTTTTCCTAGCCTAAACAGTTTGGTTTTTTCTGTTTTGTTTCGTGGTTGGGTGTTTTTATTCTGTTCTCGCCTTCATCTTTAATTATTCATGTTATATCTCACTTTGTTACACTATTTATTGCTCAACTTTAGTTTATTTCTCATTTGTCAACTGACGATGGATGATGTTTCATCCGAAACATGTATTGATTAAATATGAATTTCAAAATACTGTACTTACACGTCTGTGAAAAAAAAAGTAGGCCTGAAATTCACTCTAACTTTAGTCAAATTTTGTAACTTTCCTAGATTAGGTGGTTCTCTCTTGAAAAAAACTACAAATTGTTCCTGTGTGATAGGAACATATTGTGTGTAAAGATTACACGATTTGGCTAAAGGCTCTTTGTTCCACAGCACGAAATATATGTCTTGACATGAAAAATTTTTCATGTGGGCAGATTCGCCGAGAAGGTTTTTTGTGTTTATCTCACTCCCGTTTTAATCCAGAGAAGCGAGATTTACACAAGATATATTTCAATACAACAATCAAGGCTTTGCTAGGAATTATTACCTCTCAATGCTACTAAGCTGGACCTACTTAAAGTTTGAGAAATGTGGGCAAATTCGACCAAAGACGATGAAATTTTTTATTTTTATTTTCATTGATTTCTCCAGGTCAATAAATTTTAAGACACCAAATAAACTGGAATGTAAAGATACTTTCCTCAGCAAGAGAATGATGCAATTTTAATATATTTCCGCTAAATTACAATAAAGTTACAATTAGTCAAAGGGAAGCAGTTTTTTTTTCCTCTAATTTTGATTCATGTTTTTTTATATATTGAATCTTTGATATCTCGTACCAGCTTTAATGAAATTTTAAACTACCCCCTGAGTTGAAACAACTTGAACAGCAAAGTGTGCACAACAAGTTTGGGACAATATTGTCAACTAGTTTTGGAGATATCCTCGAAGTAGTAAAATCCATAAAAGAATCAGTAAAAAGTTTGAAGATCTGCTTTAACATCATCGTTAAAGGCTTTGTTTTTAATATATCAATGTGAGTTTACCACAGATAATAGTCCAATATTACATCAATGTGTCATATAAGTTTGGACTTTTTTAAAATAAAATACCTTGATTTATCAGCTTATAAAGACATCTATTTTACAAAACACATATTTTTGGAAGAAATTTAAGCGCCATTCTGTGTCAACCAAATTAAACGTTTTGTTTACCGACTGTTGTACTAGGTTGTTACTTAATCATACGGGAAGTTCGTTGTATTTGAATAAAACCAAAGGAAGATATAGCACTTTAAAATTTCCAGTTGATCAATGTCAATGTGCTGCTGTTAGAATGTTGTGCAAAGAAAGTCACAAAAACTCGAAATTTTAACTCAGCTCTTTTTAAATGGCAATCAACAGAAAAAACACATATTGGACTATACTTTGTGTGATTTTCAAGTTGTTTCGTTAAAACGTGAATTCTCTACCGTTTTTCAAAGTTATTATTTAGGTAGCAAAAAAGTGCGCATTGCGGACCTATTTTGTGGGCATTTTCGACCAAGATGGCGAAAGTTAAAATATATCAAGATGGTGACTGGAATTACTCGTTTTTGCCCGGGGTTCTTAGACAGTTTTATAGAAGGGGTCTTTGTCTCTCTTTTGGTGAAGATCCTGTCCAATTTGGTCAATATCGGAATCTTTTAGCGTTATTTAAGTATGGGAGAAGTACGCATTGCGGACCTATTTAATGTGATTTTAGACCAAAATGGCGGAGGCTAAAATATAATAAATAGTAACCAAACGAAATATTTATTATGGAGTGTTATAGTAGAGGTCTTTGTCTTTTTTTTGGTGAAAATTCTGTTCAAATTGGTCAATGTGGGAATTTGTAACGATTTTTTTTCAAGTACCCTTTTTGAGGTATATTTCAGTGAACACATCATGAAGTGCCTTTCAAGCAAGCTTTCCTGGGGTAAGTACACGTCTTTTTAGCTCCGTGTTTTTTGCTATTTGGCACCCTTAAAACATTGCGCAGAGGCAATGTAACTGTTGGAAGAGTTCTCTAAGGTGCTCGAGCAGCTGCCTTGTACATTTTCTTCCCGTAGAAAACGTTTGCTTCTGTTAAGGGTGCTCTCTAACCACTATTGAATTTGAGGAACTCGCCATTATGGTTTAAGGACCCCTTTATTTATGTTTTGATGCTATATCATGCTTGTTCATGTTGTGAGGAACCGGTTCCTTTGTTAGTTACTTATGACGTCATTTGTGTCGAAATTTTACACCTTAATAACTTTGCGAGGTTTTAACCATTTCACCAGTTTATTATTAATCGAGCTTGGCCTGAACAAGGGCTACGCGCATGCCTAAAGTTGTTGGAAACGATTAAGTCCTCGCAGAGTTATTAACGGTTAAAGTTATTTTACAAAATGGCGGACCCAGTTTGTCAGTTCCATGCTCTCAGCGGTTTTTAATGCGAAAGCGAGGGAAAACGTTAACTGCTTATAACTCCTAGAGGATATTATGCCAGAATTTGAAACTCACAGGGATTGTACAATGAGCCAAGGGCTACTCGGTCAAGTTGTTGGTTTCACTCCTCACTAGAATATCTACAAGAAACTGTCAAAGTATTTATAACTTATCTCTTAGAGAATTTAACTATTTTACTTGATATTTAAAGGTTCAGCTTTTACATCTAAAGCCTATCATCTAGTGTAAAGAGACACTGTTACGTTACATTCTCTGCGAGATAAAGGCAGTTAAAGTTTCACCTTGTTTTCATGTAAATTTTTACCGTTGATGCGGTTTCTTTGTGTTGCTTGCTATTTGGCACCCTGAAAACACTAGGCAGAAGCAATGCAACTATCGGGAAAGGTGTATAAGGTGTTCAAGTAACGTTCTTACACATTTTTCTTCGAAAGGAAATGATTGCTTGTGCGCAGGATTTCGTCAAAGTGAAGAGTGCGATGCTTGACCAATAACTTTTCTTGAAGGACTTTCTTCAATGGTGAGCTGGTGAATGTACAAAATGGAGGCGACCAAGGAGTTAGCTAGAAAGGGAATGAATGAAGATGAACAGGCCATAGAGGCACTTCATTTAACGAATGTGGCCAATGTCGAGTACCAGGAAATTGGCTTGTTAACAAAAGATGCACTCGAAAGAATATACAGCCTCTGTGCAAAAGCTGCAATGGCAAGAAAATGTCTTGGATATAAACTTTTGGAACACTCCACACTGCATGCTAAAGAAAACCTCTAGTGTTCATTAAAACATGGTGTAGACAAAGCTGATGTCTTCAAACGAGTGGGTGTAGTCTGTAAAGAGAGAGGTGACTGGCTTCGATCACTTGGAGAAAAAGGAAATGAATCTGTCATCACAAACATCACTTGGCTATCAGCGACAATAGCGTATGCACGCCAAGGAGACAAAGACTTGGAGGAGATTCTGAACCTCACAAGACTTCCCAGCTTGAAACAAAGTCCGCTAAAATCTACACCAGGCTACTTTTCGCTGTGTGCCGATTTCAAGAGAGCGACAGAAATAGCAGCTTTTGGCAGACATTCCACAGATACTAGTCTGAGAATTGTCAACTCGTTAGACATGAGCATCGTGGATTACATGATAAGGAAGGCTTACCCTGATCGCAATAGAGTAGTGGCTGAGATTGATGGACAAGACGTCAGCTCCACAGTGTATGAGGAACTATGTTGTATTTCAAAATGGCTAGAAAAAGTGCAATCTATGCGCTCGCAGGTAGAGAGTGCATCCGACGAGCCTTTCGGAGAGACAGTCCAAGATCCCACCTACATTCCTGAAGAAAGTGATGGCAGTGAGACAGGGGAAGAAGGTGATGAGTATGAGAAAACTGGGCCATCAACATCAGCCAAGCAACCTGGAAAGCCAATTTCTGTTAATTTGAATTTCAGCAGAAAATCAAAGAAACGACCAAGAGCTGAGACGGCAGAGGCAAGTGATACTGCATCCTCACCTTCCAAAAAAAAAAAGATGACTCCTCAGTCAGTCATGGAGCCTCAAACAGTGGGACCACCTGATGCTACTTCCACATCACAAACTACACCAGCAACTCAATCTAAATGCAGGAGTCACCATAAGAAAGCCAAATGTCCATACTGTTCAAAAGAACTGTTTGATCTCAAGCGGCATCTTTGAATGCACGCCAAGAACGACAAGATCGAGGAGGCAGATGTGGAAAGATCATTCCACGTAGCTGTTAAATCTACTACAAGGAGAGGGTCTCAAAGGCCAGATAAAAGGCCAGGTTGATTCCGTTATTTTTATTGTATCATGTGATAGTTTCATCACCTCAAATAATTGTTTAAGAACATAATTATTACTGATCATACGTTTCCGACCATTATTAATTAAAGGCAGTATTTTGTCTATCTCAACAAAGACTTTGAAAATTTTATCCATTTGATTTCTCGTTATTTGTATATTAAATTTATTTATCACATTTTCAATATGGTACTTCCGATGATAAACCGATTTCCGCCATATTTTGTGAATTCTCATACTCATTAACATATCCATAACCATGGACTGAACCGCAATTTAGACAGACAATCATATTATTATCATTTCCTATATCTTGTCCACTACAGCATAACTCGACTTCTACTAATTGTCGATCACAAAAAGGACATGTAGACTTCCATATTCTTTAATTCATCATGTATTGCAAAATTACAACTTATTCTATATTATTATATGAGATATTATTTTCATGGCGTAACATAAAGTTTCATGAATCAATTGTCATTGATGTATCTGTATTAGCAATAGGAATTTCTTGTGTTGAGGCTTGTGTTGGTGGTGGTGCTTGCTTGTATTTGCTGTAGGGACTGACAGCAACTCTATCAGCTCGTCGTTTTACTTTTAGTTGCATCCTCATTTGATTGATACCCTGCTTTTCTTGAATAAGTACAGCCATAGCTCTTCTCTTTCTCTCGTTAGCAATAATCTTTTTATATTCTTCCAACGATTGTATCTGTAATGAGACATCTCTTTCTTCTTTCGTTATATCTACTTCATCCAAATTGCCGATAGCTTGTAGCATATCAAAAGTAAACATAGTATTAGATCCCATAAAAGATTTAAGAGCAAAAATGGAATCTTGAATATTTTGAACATAACACTGGTATCGACGAGTCGCTTCATCAATACTTAAAGGCATCTTCAATCAAGCTACTTCAAAGACAACCAAAAATTTTATGAAAATGCTTACACTTCTGATCTTTTTATCAGAAAATTATAAACGAGATACAATTCCGATTGGCTGAAAAATATCATACAACTGTCTCATGACTTTCTCATGACCTGACATGTTTAGACCTGCGTGTGGGGAATACCCGAATATAACATCCGGTTTTTCTGAGAAAGTCACGCAACAAAAAAAAATGCATTTATACCCTCCTTGAATGTTTGACTTACCACAAAAAAAAATAAAATATATAGTCTTCTATCAAATTGAAAACATATAGATTTCCATAACATGAAAAACATATAGATTCCCATAAAATTGGTTAACCATCAAATGGAAAAGTAGTATGAGTTGGGTTGGTAATAGATTATAAAAAATGATCTAGTACCCCCAACCCTTATACTACTCATATGTAATGTTGGGACAAGGTCATAGAAAACGAAGAGGACAAAAGCACAAAGCACAAAGCATGCATTGCAATACGTCTATGTTAAATTTCAACTGTTGAAGCAGAACTTCTATTCACTTTTAGAAGTGAGTAATTATTTGGTAGTATGTTTAAATTACAGTAGATAACAGTCAGTGATAAAATTTGGTTTTATAGCCATGACGTCATGAACGTCCGTACGTACGTACGTCCGCCCTTCATGTATGCCAATGTGACCAGTACACGTAAGCATATCATGGGCTCAAGTTTAGAGCTCATCCATTTGACACTGTAGCAGACTGTAGCTACAATACTCGTCAAAAATCTTGAAACACTTGTGGCTGTTTTCCCTTCCCCAATGTTGATTTGGGTATCACAGTGGTCTCAGTGCTTCAAAACACGCTCGGCTCAACATTGGGGAGGGAGAAGGCACATTGCAGTTGGGAAAACAGTGTGAAGTAGAAATCTCAGGATTTTTCCAGAAAAATTCGAGAGAAACGGTGTATGTTTCAACGATTTATGACGAGTATTGTATTTAGTCTGAAGAGAGGAAAGAATAACAGTTTCTGTTCAAGACGAATTTTTCGATCATTGATGGGATATACCTGCTTGGTTCGCGCACAGATGAGAAAGAGAAATTTAGGATGTCGGATTATTGTTCAGTTATATTTGAAAATAAAAGGAAAAGATAAAACTAAGGGAATTTCAAGCAATGTGTGACACATACAGGCAGTAATTAAGACATGCGGGAAAATGTAAGGTCGCTGGTGAAACTTCACTTTCTGAAGACATATATATTCCAACTTTTGAAAAGGGGAAATAATATTTACCTAAGCTAATTAGATGTTCTCAGCACGATAAATGATGGCATGTCTTTTGCTAAATGTTGTTGATTACAGGGACACTCAGATGATGAAGGTTAGGTGGTGGGTCTTCAATCTCTTCCATCAAGTACCCGAGGAACAGCAGAAGTCAGTCCCCCCGTGTGGGAAATGTTTTAGTCGACTTATTTTCCCACAAGACGACTCACTCAATTACGACTGATCTTATGTAAATACCACCGAGTTTGTTGACATTTTTAATCTTTGCTATGGCTCAAGGGTTACACGATTCACCATGGTGTTTGGAATATTCTTTGCCTTTTTTTGGAACCAAAAACTAAAGCTACTGCATCTACAAGTGTTTTAAGTGATAGAACAGATCACGGAACATGCACCTTAGGGATAATTTTCCTGATTAAGCTATTCAATAAGGCTATTTGTAGGGCTTCACCATGGTGAAACGATAGTTCTTAAAGTCTATGGTAGTATAATTACTTTACTTAAGAACACAGTGGTGAATGGTTGAGTTTCAGCACTAAGAAGGTCGACAGGTCATTACAACAAATGATCTATTTTAATAATGTAATTTTCTACAAAGTTAGCTTATTTTTGTACATAGAACTGTTCAGATTATAGCAAAAGAATGAAAAGGTTCCCTGTTCCTTTGACACCATTGTGTGGTTATTTGAGGACTAGGAGGCAATGTACTTCACTCTTCTTTCTCAGGAGCTCCAGGAGAAATCATGTTACAATGAATAGCGAATCAATTTCATACAATGACCGGAAAAAATCATTCTGCTATGTAAAAATCGCTAAACGTCGTCTTGATGGCCATAGGAGCAGTTTTTACCCCCTTCTGCTTTGAAATATGCAACACCACCCCTCCCCCCTTATTTTTGGCGAATAGTGCGATAGTTAATATTGTCTCTGAATGTTTACATTTTGCGAGAAGAAATCTCACGCAGTTATCCACAGAATGGAAATAGTGGTATTTCTTTAATATTTTATACGCTTCCCCTTATTTCTAATCACCATATCAATTCATTTCGGCATAGAGCGTATTAAATTGTTCACGGTGTCAATGGATATAGAGTAAAATGTATTGATAACACGATTCTTAAACTGTTCAAATGTTTCTCGGCGTAGTTGTTGCTGCACTGCTTGTCTTTTTAACATTCTACTCACCATGGAAAACATTTTTTCAATGACCGCCATATCCGGAGATCTTGGACACAGTTTGATTACGGTACTGTTTATGCATTGCATCGCTGCCCGTGCTAATGCCGAATTTTGAGAGGGATCCCCATCTTGTAAAAACGTTCGACTACATCCTTTGTCACCGGCTGCGAATAGGCGATCAAAATGGTTATCGCAGCGAAATAACGACCAGTCATTTTCTCGTATGGTTCACAGCACATAACTCCTTTATTGCAAGAAATTGCCACCATCAGTCTTAGTACTTTGCCCCCAGTTCCCTCTTTGTGGCCCTTTGCTATGCATCCTGGAGCCAAACCCTCTGATTTCTTTCTCCAGACACGAGCTTTTGGTGCACGAGCCTGATCTAGTGGATTTCTTTTGTACATAAATCCTGTTCCATCCAGATAAAAAGGAAATTCCTTTTGTCCAAATCTCCTGGCCTTAGTTGGCTTTCATGTACTTTGCAAACTTAACTCTTTTGCTGTGGTCTTCCGCTGTCATGAGCCCCTGTCTGCAAATAGTAGTTATGTTGTGAATTGAGAAAACGAGAAACTGTTCTTAGAGATACGTCCCTTTGTTGAGTTCCGGCTTCCTCCATCAGTGCTTTACAGGTAAAGTTTCCCTCTCTTTTCCTCAAAACTGTAATGCATCGTATCAGTCGTCTTTTGTCGCGGTCACTTAACCTGTTCTTGCGACCTCTTTTACACGCCTCCTCAGAAGTGCACCTCTTATAAGTTTTCTCATGTGCAATTCTATAAACACTCGCCGCAGAAATTTTGCACATGCTGGCAACTGTTCGCACAGATAGGCCTTTAACCCAACATAGATAATACGCACATGCACGAGTCACGCTATCGATTATACCTTTAAACAAACTGTCTTACCACAAAAGTACCTTAAAATCGCTATACGCTAAAGTCTGCATAGCTTCTTTATATAACTCCTACTTCATATCTAGAACAGTCAGGACAAGAACACTCCTCACGTAAACACAGCAGGCAACAATAATTACTCTTCCAACGTTTATGTTACCCGTCCACGCCCTTCAGACGCAAAGACAATACTCGTCAAAAATCTTGAAACATATGTGGCTGTTTCCCCTTCCCCAATGTTGATTTGGGTATCAAAGTGGTCTCAGTGCTTCAAAACACGCGTGGCTCAACATTGGGGAGGGAGAAGGCACATTACAGTTGGGAAAACAGTGTGAAGTAGAAATCTCAGGATTTTTCCAGAAAATTCGAGAGAAAACGGTGTCTGTTTCAACGATTTGTGACGAGTATTGTAGTTTACAGCATACATCTTTGATATTGGACATCAATGTTATAGTCAATTGACACCTGTCAAATCAAGTTATCTGCTAACCAGTACAATGTGACTATATCGCAGGCTCAAGTTGGACCTTATCGAGGTCAGCTGTTTTTTGAAGTTGACCGCTGACTAGGGACTGGTTGTTGATTGGATCGCAGGCTCAAGCAAGGTCAGACACACACACACCTGTACAAGGCTTAATGTTTCGCGCTCTTTCTGTGGCTCGACGCGGCTACAAAGCCATGTTACGTCAACAAAAGCTATTGAGAGTCTATGTTTTTCGTGTTCAGGTACGGTTTGGAATTTATGTTTTTCTTGCATTTTTCGCTGGTTTCAGTCCAGGTTTGACATAATATAGCTGTGGTCAGGACACACTGGTGGCTACGTAGTTATTTAAGTCAAGATTTTTAATTTTGAATCTACTAAGGTTGAAAGATGCCTGGACGGCCTATGACAGAAGAACAGAAATGAAAGAAGAGAGAAAGAGAACGAGAACGACAAAACGGTACACCAGTAATAGCTTAAAGTTGGTGGAAGAAGTTACTCCACAAATTATTTTCTCGGACACTAAACCATTTGTTATTCTACAGATGAGTTATTTCAAGTGGATGCATATTTCATGTTATTCCTTATGGATATGTACTTCCCAACCCATTATGAATTTTATATAGTTCGTTATGAGTATTTTTGTGTTCCATTTCTTAATGTATTTACTGTTTGTTTTTCTGTACTTATTTTTCTATTCGTGACCAAAGCTATCGCTTTGCTATACAAGGTGCTAGCACTTATGCATATCTTCACCGCTTCAATAATTCCACAAATAGTATCTACCCGTATTGCATTACAATCAACACATCTGCTGAAGATTTTGTGATCTGTTCTTTAAATGTAAGAGGGCTGTTGAACACCATGAAAAGGCGTGAGATCTTTTGCTGGCTCAAATAAAAAAAAATTGCAATTTATTTTCTTCAAAAAGTCCATTGTACAAAAGAAAAAGAAAACTGATGGACTGCAGAATGGGGCTTCTTAACTATTTTTTGCAGCTAGTCAAATGCAAGTGTTGGAACATGTATTCTTTTTAATAATAATTTTGAATTCCAAATTCTTAAACAATTTTCCAATCCAAAGGGAAGATTCGTTATAGCAGATGTTAAAACAGAGGGAAAAATCTTGACTTTAGCAAACATCTATGCGCCAAATGACGACAACCCAACCTTCTTTAAGAATGTGCTAAATCAGCTTACCTCTTTCGAGTGCGGTGAGATAGTTCTCGGAGGGGATTATAACTTAGTTCTGGAGGTCGAAAAAGACAAAATAGGAGAAAACCCAACAACTCATAAAAATTCGTTAAAAGAAGTCTTGTATATCGCCAATTTATTAGATTTAGTAGATATTTGGCGCATTTTCAATCCAGACACTAAAAGATTTACCTGGAGGAGAAGGAAACCTGACATACACTGCTGCTTAGATTTCTTTTTGACTTGCTCCAGCCTAAGTACAACAATTACAAAAGCAGACACTTTACCTGGCTTCAAAACTGATCATTCCCTAATAACCTTGCACCTCACAAACAACACAAACCCCAGGGGTCCAGGTTTCTGGAAACTAAATACCTCCTTTCTGTTACGGTTAGTGAATATGTAAATTTGATCAAGGAAACAATTAA
>JALIRR010004097.1:0-7500 GCA_023091755.1 Montipora sp. Colony 1 RG-2022 | reverse complement strand
TTCTTCCTCGCTGTCTGTCTCGAATTCGTCGTCCATTTCCTTGTCTTCACTTTTTGTTTTGTTCTGGAATATTCTTGTCGAAGACTGGATCGTCTTCTGTGCCGTCAAGTGCGTTATAGAGGTGCCACAAGTCTTAAACGACCGCCTCACCATCTCCTCGGGAATATCGCGCCAAGCCTGGTTTACCCATCAAAGGAAGCTCCCCGAGCTCCCCGTTAAACAGGTTTGCCTTATCTTTCCTTCAGCGACGGAACCATCGACTCGCTGATGCCGTATTCTCCGGCGATCTCGGAGTTATTTTCTACAGCTTCTGCTTCGGCGACTATTTTAAGTTTAAAGGCGAGGTTGTAAGGTTTCCGGTCGGATAACTTTTTATAAAACGCTTCGCTTGTACGAAGACACATTTCCTGTGAGTTCAGAAATTGTTTAATAATATTCGTCACCTCACGATCACGTCATCAAGTTTTTTTTTTTCCGTAAGAAGTTTGGGGTCTCGGCTTATAGCCAAGCTCGGCTTGTAGCCGAATAAGTACGATACTGAACAAGAAATACCACTAGAACACAAAACAATCACTTTTCTTCCACAACTTCGTAAGGCATGCACTAGCCCATTGACAACAAAAGACTTCCCAGTCCCTGCTTGACCAGAAAGGAGTAAGTTATGTTCTCTAACAGCACATCTCAGAATCTGCTGCTGTTCAACTGTAAAACTGAAAATTGTAACATAAAAACAATGCTATAGAACTGTAACAATATTGCTTAACATTGGCTATCATTGTAAACCGTGACGTCAGTTAATCTCATTTTGAAGAATAAAACGTGTGCTCTTGTTCAACCGCCATTATCCACTTCGTCTTCTTCATCTTCGGTTTAATACTTCGATAATAATTGTTTCATGGTGGCAGTGGGAAAACAAAAAAGACAATGACTGATTCTAGCGGTCAAGCTTCTGGAACGCACGCTTCAGCTTCGGCCTTTTGAAGGTCACAAGTTTCTCCTCTGCAACCTCTAGAAATCGAAGGCGATCGGGCTGACAACTGGAAAATCTGGAAACAACGATGGGATAATTACTGTATTATCACAGGCTTAAACAGCCAGCCAGAAGACTACAAGTGCGCTATTTTACTGCACACGATGGGAATAGAAGCTTTGCGACTTTACAATGGCATGAAATTCTCCGAAGGTGAGGACAGAAATAAAATGGCGGATGTTCTAGCCAAATACGATCAGCACTTTCTTGGCCAAACACAGGAATTCTTTTAACGTTTTCAGTTTAACCATAGAGATCAAGCCTCTGGCGAGTCAGTCGATGATTATCTTTCAGTTCTGCGAAACATGGCCAAAACCTGTGGTTTCTGTGACTGCATGCGAGACTTGTTAATAATGGACCGCCTACTCTTAGGAATCTCGGTGGACAAAACACGTGAAGAACTCCTCTCTACTAAATAAAGCTATTGAAATCTGTCGGGGAATGGAAGCTGCTTCTCTTCACATGAAGGATCTGAAGAATGAAGAAATCAACAAGGTCAAGGATATTTCGAGGAAGACAAAGAAGTCAGCCCCAAGCAAACTCCAGCACAAGAAGCCTCCCCAGAGTGATGAAAGAAGAAAGAAGAAATGTCTATTCTGCCTCCAATTTGATGGAATGAAAAAAGAAATGAGCCCTGCTTGGGGAAAGACCTGTGCATCCTGCGATGAAAGAAATCACTTTAAAGCTTCAACGAAATGTAAACACCAAGGTGTTACTCCTCCGACTCATCCGTAAGCAGCACTGGGACAATCAGCAGTGTAACAGCTCTTGAGAGTGAATTTGTGAATTCAGTAAGTCCTGGAAACCAGCTTATTTTCTGCGAAATGGAGGTAAACAAAAGACTTCTCAAAATGCAAATCGACAGTGGGGCTACAGTTTGTATTTTTTCAAAACAATTCCTGAGGGATCAGCATGCTATCCGTCCTGAGAGGGTCCATCTCAGATGTGGAACAAAACCTCTATGCCCGCTCTTGGCAAGTGTAAAGTGAAAGTCAAGAACCCCACTACGAAGAAAGCGTACAAGGTGGACTTAGGCATTGTTAACGACCACCTCACACCTCTCCTCAGTGGTACCACCGCACAGAAGATGAATCTCATAAGTGTTCATTATGACCTGTTTAAAGCAGTTAATGCTGTCAACCACGAAAATCAACACTTCAAACAGTTTTCTGACACTTTTAAGGACACCCCTGGTACCCTACCTGGAAAGAAGGTTCACTTGACATTGATTGAAGGTTCCACTCCTGTAATCCGTTGTGCACACACCCTGCCTGAATCTAGAAAACAAGTTGTCAAAGATGAACTCCAGCGTCTTGTGGACGTGAGTATCATTGTACCTGTCGACGAACCCACTGACTGGGTGAGTCAAATGTCTGTTGCTGAAAAGAAAACTGGAATTCGTATCGAACAGATGAAGAACACGATTCACGTGTCCATACCTTCCTCAACTGCTGTGTTGATAAGGGTATCACCTCGAGCAAAGAGAAGTGCCACTTTGGTCTCACCGAGATTCCATTCATGGCCTCAAGCCAGACCCCTCTAAAGTGGAAGCAGTCCAGAACATGGTTCCTCCTCGAGACAAAGCATCTGTAGAAAGACTACGAGGAACAGCAAATTACCCGTCTAAATTTGTTCCAAACCTTGCAGATGTGATGCGTCCAATCTATGACCTAGCTCTCCCTATCTCCGAGTGGATGTGGGATGCTGTACACGAGAAAGCCTTTACAGAGATGAAGTGTTTGCTGACAAATGCACGTGTGCTAGCCTACTTCCATCCAAGTAAAAGCCTATCGATCCAGTGTGACGCTAGTGGACAGGGACTGGAAGCCGCCCTACTTCAAGACGGTCAGCCGCTAGCATATGCCAGCCGCGCTTTGAGCGAGGGAGAAACGAGATATGCTACCATAGAGAAGGAGATGCTTGCAATTGTATTTTCCCTAGAAAAGTGGCATCAGTACACGTTTGGCCGACCTGTGACTGTGTACTCAGATCATAAACCACTTGCAAGCATCGTAAAGAAGCCCTTGGAGAGAGCCCCTAAACGCTTACAGGGAATGCTAATGCACGCCCTGCCATATGACATTGAAGTGCGATACCTAAATGGTAAAGAGATGTACCTGGCTGACACGCTCAGCAGGGCTCACCTGCCAAAAGCCTCTGATTGTGGACAAGAAGAATTCGAGACCATAAATGCCCTCGCCTACCTTATCATGCCTGAAGAGAAGATCCGTGAGATCCGCCAATACACCAACGATGACCAGGCCAGCAGTTGAGAAATCGCTACCAACCCTTGTCACCCCATCCTTCAGTGTCAGGGATGAGCTCGCAGTCACTGATGGCCTGACATTTCGTGGCGAGTGGCTTGTTATACCAAAGGGAATGCGCACAGCTGTCAAAAAAGATGTCCATAGTGGACACCAATGAATTGAGGCCTGCCTGCGCCTTGCAAGGGAACATGTTTATTGGCCTGGCATGAACAAGGAATTAAAAGCTTGGATTCGCACCTGTGAGACATGCCACGAGTATGAACTAACACCTTGCAAAAAGACGCTCATATCTCATGAAATCCCGGATGCAGCTTGGGAGAAAATTGGGGCAGACCTTTTCACCTATAATGACAAAGAGTACCTCGTCAGTCTGCCACAAGTGCAACTTCTGGGAATTGGATCCACTCACCGACACCAAATCATCAACTGTGATCAAAAGATTGAAGTCACACCTGGCACGATATGGTATTCCTAGACAACTGGTTACAGATAATGACCCCCAATTTACATCATGTGAATTCAAATCTTTTACCAAGACATGGGGCATTGTGCACACTACCATATCACCGCACCACAGCAAGGCAAATGGAAAAGTTGAATTGGCTGTGAAGACAGCAAAAAGAATGTTACGCAAGACATCAAAGTCAGGAGAAGACCAGTACCTAGCTCTACTCAATATCCGGAATACACCAACTCAAGGTGCTGCCAGTAGCCCGGCACAGCGTCTTTTGGGAAGAAGAACAAGAACCTTGTTACTGTCCACAAGATCGCTCCTGGAACCCAGAAGCCCACCCAGCCTCTATGAAGGGGAACAACTCCAGCTCAACCAAAAGAGGCAGCAGCATTACTACAATGGGTGATTGCATGACCTTCCGGCCTTAAAAGCTGGCGACACAGTTAGAATGAAACCATTTGTCCTTGGTAAACACAGTTGGGACGAGGGTCACGTGACAAAGCAACTAGATGAGAGATCCTATGAAGTCCAGTCACACAGGTCCAGCTTTAGACACAATAGGCAGCACCTAGTGAAGAGCCCTTTCGTTCCCGCAGCAGATGCACTGCCTGTACCAGATCCACTGCCTGGACCTCAACAGGGTCAGGATACTCAATTGCCAAACAAAAGAGCTGCGAACAGCCAGAAGGGCCACCTGGAAGCAAGGACCACCAAGCAGTCGTCACCTGTGTGTACTCGCTCGGGCCGTGTCATCAAAGAACCAGTTAGATTCCAGGACTATGTTAAGACTTAATCATTTTTTTTTTTTTTCTATTACTCTTTTGTAAGGACTGAGAGGCACTCGCAGCGTTATTTTAGTGGATTTTAGTTTAAAAAAAGAAAAAACGGGGAGGATGTAACAAATATTGCTTAACATTGCCTATCATTGTAAACCCTGACGTCAGTTAGTCTCGGTTTGAACTGCCATTATCCACTTCGTCTTCTTCATCTTCGGCTTAATACTTCGATAATAATTGTGTATATACAAGAGAATTTACCGTGGAAAGTTTTAGTATTTTCTCATCTCACAATATACACACAATCCTTCACAAAACCAAACAAAAAAAGAAATGCAAAACAACTATGACACATGAAAACAAGCAGTTCAAAGTCAAGGACATGTAACACCTTCAAGGGTGATGAATTGTTGATTGCAATAATTATAAAGTGAGAATACCTTACATACATCTGGTAACCCATTAGCAAATCTGTGTCACAAATGTCCATTCGTTGGTGATGGCATTTCTCCAATATTATAAAAACTTTAGTGTTAGTTTTCCACGCCCAATAATGTATAGCTTTCGTGACATATTTTTTAATTTTGTAATTTCTTAGGTCTCACATTTCTTGTATCGTGTTCTACTCGAATAATTCATTGTTGTAAGATTAACTTAATTATATCTAGCCCTCATATCACAACTCACTTTTTTTTGTCATCTGCAAGGCTAGAGATCATCTCTCACAACTAAAATCTTGGCATCATTCACATCTCGGAGACTAAAGACTAAATTCCCTGTTTGTTTAGAATAAGATTTTGCATTTCATCGTTTTGTTTATTTCTTCAGTTTTTTTTTGTGTACCGCATGATTAGCCTTACACTTGTAGATCTTACAGTTCAGAATGTTATTTTTGGTGGTTTTCTGTTCATTTTATCTTCTAGTTCGAACCACATAAGAACACATACAAATACGTAACACACAAGAACTCTCAGCCACATGGCCTAAGGAATGAAAACTTCTATTTGCTGTTTCACATCGAGGATTGCTGCACAGCAACTTCCAAAATAGACCGCAACCTGTGCGTATCGGATCAGTCAGTCACACTGTGGGTAACGTGGTTTACGAATAGAACTCTACCTCGTTACTTTCACTTAGAAAAAAACGTACTGCTAAGTACACACACGAATGGAAAATACCATGTGATCATCTCTCAAGTCTTTTAAACATTCATAAACTCTCTTACATTTTTAAAGTCAAGCATCGCCCACTACCAGAATTTAGAGGCTTTGATTTGCGGAGGAAAGTTCTGTTTACAATGTGGGTGCAACGATACAATGTACAATAAACGACCACTAAGTCTTCTCTAAAATATCGCAGTTGCTTTCTGCTGTAAACAGTGTAAAGCAAATTCATGTAATTAAGGGTAATATAAAAAAAACCTGCGGTCAAAACCCCACTCTTCATACGCAGACATACTTACATCATTGTTTTCACAATACTAAATCACAGACAACTCCTAATAATGCACATCTTTAGAGCGCAAAATAAGCAGACTTTTTCCCTCCTGTGCGTGCAAAATAAATCAACGTGACAGCGAAATCTCCATGTGCATGACCTGATTGGTTAGTGTTACACAATGTTGAGAAAGCGCTCGCAGGAGTTACCCCGCGATGGTTGTTTTGTATTTTGGTGAACGTTGTCCCGTCATCTACCGGGTGAGCATGTAATCTGAACCACACGGTCAGGTTGGTAAGCCCAGATTTCCAACGGCCACACACAGAACTTCATGGCAAAGATTGCCGGCGGTCCTCGATGGAAGGGAGTCGTTAGATTAGCGAGCCAAAATTCCTGCACCGCGGCTGTTTTTGTCCGATAGAGGAAAGCATAAGTTAGATAAGGATTCTAAGATCACATCAAAAGAGACTACTCAACTATGGCTGCTGTCTTTCCAAGACTGTGCCGCTCACTTTGTCGACAAAATCCAGAAACTGTCAACCATTTGCGAGCAACGATGCAAGACTGACTGTCAACATGATCCAATATTCGCGTCAAATGCTAAGGAGCCTTCAAAATCAATCTAGTTGCCCTCGAATTGAGAAGTCAATTTACTATCGCCTAAAGGACTGCGGTGTATTAAGATCCTTCCGTGGCTGTCGCACTGGAAAAGCCATTAAATCTCTCAAAGATGGAGACTCATTAAATATTCGTACTCGAGTTACAAATCGTGTAATTTGCATACTAACGCCTCAACGCTCCAAACCATTATCACGCAATCTTGTTCACGTTCGTTAAATGCAAGCATCAATCCAGCAGAGTAAAAAGTTTGGACCTTCTCTCCTTCTGGCCAACATGATGTCTTTATCTCCCAAGATCGACGAGCTAAGGTGTTTAGTTAACGACAAGAATCCAGATCTAGTCTCATTAACCGAAACCTGGATTCAACACTCTAGCGTCTAGACATTCCCAGTTTTAACCTAATTCTTAAAAATCGCAACTGCGGCCCTCATGGTGGCGTTGGGCTTTACATCAAGGACTCGATCAAATACAAGGCCCTCACTGATTTGTACCATCCTACTCTTGAAGTTCTATGGGCATTTTTGAGACCCAAACGGCTACCAAGAGGTTTTCCCTGCATCGTATGTGGAACTGTGTACCACACCAAATACCCGCCAGGTGCTAGTGACGAAGCGATGCTAGATTATCTTAAATCAACACTAACGACCATAGAAGGGCTCTATCCAGGATGTGGCATATTACTGACAGGCGATTTCAATCGTCTCAATATAAGCTGCCTTCTGCTACAATTCAAACTGAAACAACTTGTCTGTGTGCCAACTCGAGGTGACAGTAAGCTTGATCTCATTATCACAAACATGCCTCAGCTGTACAACAAGAACCAAGTGCTGACCTTCCCACCCTTTGGACTGTCTGATCACAACGTCGTGCTGCTCCCCCCCTACGTCACGACCATCACGTGACACATCCAGCCAT
>JALIRR010004096.1:0-5000 GCA_023091755.1 Montipora sp. Colony 1 RG-2022 | reverse complement strand
TCAATATTTCCAAAGGCAATAATAGTGGTTGTTTTTTTGTTCACGAGTTTGCCAAGCCTTTGCTACTATTATTTATGGTCTTTTTCTTGGATGCCGTTATTGTAGTTATTACATTATGCAAACTTGCGTATTTTACATTGATTGCATTCCTTGTCCAATCATAAGTTGCCAGGCATGTAATGACAAATGTCATTTTAACTATCTGCCGATTCTTGTAGTTAAAATCGCCGAGGTTTTCAAAACTGTCATGAAATTCCCTAAGGGTGCGCTCGATTGACTGTATTCCGGAATAGGAATACATGGAATAGAAGTTTGATATCCTTCATTTTTACGTAGATTCATATTAAAATTGTCAAACACCTGCTAAAATGCTATTTTAAACATATCCTATTATCCTTGCTGCTTCAAAACGCCAGATACAACGTTTTAAATCATCACTCCACGTGTTACCACCGCGTAACACGACCCCGAGTTTGAAATGGACGGAGATTCCTTAATGCAACACAGAGTTTATAAGCTAAGAATTAAGTGCTTTTAGAGGGAACTACGCTTTATCAGCCTTATCTGAAAAGATTTTTTAACGTACGTGAAACCATTTTTTTCTAAAATCCTCATAAACTCAGAACATTATGCTCTCTTATTTAAAGGTTTAATTGACAGGTGACTGATTTAAAACCAACGGGATGCCCTTTCCACAAGGGATGTACATGAAGAAAAAGAAGTAACAAATCACAGTAGAGATAGAACAAAAATGTTTCAATCTCCAGGAGAGAGAGTTGACCCCTTTTTTTCCTACTGACAATTTTACAATATTACGTTGAAAAATTTAAGTTGCTTTCGCCTGAATTAATATCCTTAAGGATTAACTTCTATCTTTTTATATCTTAAATGATTTATTTTACTAGATATATGGGGCATTTGAATATGTTGAAATTTATATACACCTTGTGAATTTTAAATGTTGCATGTTGACGCATTTTTCTAAGTTAAACCCTTACCTTGCTAATTTCTTTCGAGACATCTGCTTTATTCGAACTAAAGGCCTGGGCCCGGTTCCTCGAAAGCCGATTAACTTAATCCAGGATTAGCGTAAACTTTTGTTTCACGTTTTCAACTTTTTGGTGAAAGTTTCTTTTGCTTATTTTTGTTTTTCAAGATTGACGTCTTCTCATGTAAAGTTCTGCCAAAAATCTGCGTTGAACAGCATTTGGGAGTAGAGAAATAAACTGCTTGGTTAATTTTTAATCTTAGATTAGCGTTAATCGGCTTTCGAGGAACCGGGCCCAGGGGTGTTTGTAATGAAGCGTCTTATCCCATAGACTGAAGAATAAAGATATAAGGCGAGTACGGCTTTTGATATCTTTCAAATGAAACTGAATCATTGCATCTTTTTTTCTGTTTTTTGGCCAAAATGAGATCCATTAGCTGTACAAATGGGTCG
Organism: Montipora sp. Colony 1 RG-2022; assembly: GCA_023091755.1. Classification (NCBI taxonomy): domain Eukaryota; kingdom Metazoa; phylum Cnidaria; class Anthozoa; order Scleractinia; family Acroporidae; genus Montipora; species Montipora sp. Colony 1 RG-2022. The sequence goes on along the minus strand of JALIRR010004096.1, from coordinate 3,559 downwards.
TTTGTAGCATCTACTTATTTTCAGAAAGAGGCTGTTTAGGCGTTTTACTAACACCGGCTGTGCGAAAAATCTTTTGTGCAACTTAGTCATATTGAAGAACGCTTAGTTAGAAGTCGTAAGGAAAGACATTGCGCTCTAAATGTCAAGAGGTACGCGGTTAAACCTTCCTTTTTTTTAAGTTCAATTCCAGGTATTGCTTTTCAAAGCAATCTCAAGAGCTTGCCAATTTTTGGTCAAAAGATAGTTTTTCATTTACAATTTTATATATTATGAAGTGGAAGTTGCTATGGAAACATCAACGTAATTTATTTCCTTGAAAATGACATACTCAGTAGCCAGGTTTTTTTCAAACTTGGCACAATTGATATTCATGCAAAAAGTACATGTACATAAAAAGATCAGATGGGATCACCTTGCTTTTTTTCGCTCTGGCTCTGCGTGCTATTTATTCTAAGAGTTTTTTTTTGTGAATTACGTGAGAAGCGTTCGAAACTTGATCAAATGGAAAAATCATTGTTATGTACTTATTTAAGCAATAGAGGACTTTTTCCGTGTTTACAAGGGGGAAATGGGAGAATTCGAGACAGTTATTACTGATATTTCCTACCAGCTAATCAAAACGCGTTTTCTGATAACAAATAACCAATCAAAGATCTTGTGATATCACAGCCGTGTTTACATCCTCTCATTTAAATACAGCTATTGACCAATGAGAATGCGCGTACTATCCTAACTATTTTATAAAATACAATACGATACAATTTAATTGACCACTCCCCATTAGGGCTTTTCAGGGCCGATGAAACACAATTACGACAGCACAGAACATTCAACAACAACTGTTAAGAATCCCAACTGGCCGGAGGCAAGCTAGTTGGCTTTTACAAGTGCACGGACTACCAGGAACAAATTCGATCAGTGGTTAGAACGTGTCTTGAACCCGATTGATCTCAAGGCACCCGCCCTAAACACTGGGCTGCACTGCCTCCTCAAATAAATAATAATAATAATAATAATAATGATAATAATAATAATAATTACAATTTATAAAAGACTAATACTAATTGATATTCTATAGCGCTGTTTACAATAAATATTTACATGAATAAAAAATTACCATGTAAATAATAATCATATAAATAAATGATTAATTATAAAAATCTAATCTATATAAATTTGTTTTGAGTTCCTTGTTCAATGTTTCAATTTTAGTTTGATTTCCAATGCTCAGTGGAAGATTGTTCCATAGTGTAGGGCCAGCTTTAAAGAAAGCCCTGTCTCCAAATGTCTTGTACTTGGTATTTGGGGATCTGTAGAATGCTGTAGTGATTTCTTAGATTATAGCATCTAGCAGTTTTTGGCCTTAAAAGAGACACCAAATATATATACAGGGGCCATTCTATGCTCTACTTTATAGTCTAGAAGTAGTATCTTGAACATAATACGATATTTCACCGGTAACCAGTGCCAATCTTTCAGTACTGGAGTAGCAAAAGCCCCTGAATATTACTGAAAACTTGAGCCTACATGCTTGTCCGGGTCATCGGACTGCCGCGAGTTAGTCCGCAAGAGACTTAGTAAATATACAGCAGAGTATAGTTTAGGAGGGGGTTAGATGAATCATCTTTGGTCCTGACTTCATTGAAAAGTACTTGGTGTAGTAACTTAAAGGCTTCTTAACCACAAATTGACCTCTGCAGTCCTGCGTCTCCTTAATCAAGTTTGTCTAACGGCGGGTATTTTCTGGTTTGACTTGGCTGAGCTGTATCTCAAGCTAAAAAACTACGAAAAGGCAGACAAGGTTATCAAGGCAGCTTTGGAGCAGAAAAAAGGTACCATCTATAAAAGGATGGCTCCGCCATAGACGCAAGGAAATTCCGAGTGTTCCTTAGGTTGCTTCTACTTTCCCGATAAATACGCCTCTTCAAAAGCCTTTTAATTTCCAAATTCCGATTTAGAATCCCTAAAAAGTTATTGTATTTTTTTCATAAAAATTGTTTGAACCCTGTTAAATCTGTGTACAGTGTTAATGTTCGAAAATCCATTAAAGTTGGTTTGTATCATAGCTCGGTTGTTAGGGTATTTTACCAGTTTCGCGATGATCGTACAATGGCCTTTAAGCCAGCTAAGTAAAGGCGTGTACGAAAATCTTGGCCAATGTTTAATGTGGAGTACATTTTGCCTCTACAGTTATTTGGAGGAATTTAAAATACTTTATCCACTTCAGTATGGTTTCAGAGAAAAATGTTCGACTACCACCTCACACTCTAAGTCAAACAACCAAAAAATATGTGTAATTTAGGCATCTAATTGTTCAGTGAAGAAAACCTTTTATTCTGGAGGCTATTTGTTGCTTAGTGCAGATAGAAAACATGATTGATTTATGATGACATGCTGGTCCTGGAGAGAAAATGGAGATACCGCCATTTAATCCACCACACAAATCCGACAATAACTAAAAATTTAACTCACAAAGCGCTATCATAGTTTATTAAAGAAGATAAAGAAGGTCACACTTACTATGCAGTTAGAGATCAGCAATAGCGTAATATTATTGTCGTAAGGTTTTGTCTTTCTTGACCTCTGGTAGTGTTGATTTGATGGCGTTCAACCGTTGCTACGTGACATCACACTGGCATGAGGAGTGGGTCAAGAAATGTCATTGGAAAACAATGCTATGGCTATGGCTATGGCTAATGTGTGCACCTCAATTTAGACTGGGTTATTTCTGCCCCTTCCATTTTCTCCTCTTCCTCTGCGAATGTGGAGGCATGGTGGTAAAGTGGTTAGTGAGCTGGATGCCCACCCCCTAGGGTCGTTGGTTAAAGGCCCAGCTCTGTCTCCATGTTGTTTCCTTAGACAAGGAAATCTTCACACTGGCTTACAAACCGGTACTGGCGACATGCTGCTAGGGGTAACCAGTTGTGTTGTATCAGCATTAACTCCAGGGTGGAGTAGCAGTACTCTGACAGTTACTTCCTGTTACAGGAGCTGGGATAAGGTCCCACTCTGGGTCAGCCCCTAGAAGCTCATGTGTAGCTTTGCCTCGCCTTCTGTAACTGAACTGCAGATAATACTTCCCTAAAATGTTAATTGGTTCACTAAATCTGGGTTCCCAGCCTTCATACCCATGTTTAACCTTAAATAAGGAAAGGCTAATTGACAAATGTCATGTACCCATCAAGAAAGGAAGAAAAAGCAGAAAGACCAAAAAACATTGTTCATTTGCCCTCACTAGTAGCCTCCCATACAGACACTCTTAGGGCTTCGTCACTTCGTCACGGGCTCCTCTGCTCGTGGGGGGGGGGGGGGGTGGTAATGTGTGATGAAGCCCTAAGAGTGTCTGCGTGGGAGGCTACCTCACTAGTTACTTTATTAATTTTGTTCTAGTGTTTTGCAACTTGCTGGGGATAATTTTTGAAATAAGGGGTATCGCATTGAATTTCTTCATTTTGTTAACAGATCTTGAAAGCATATGCCAAGAAAAGTCCTGGATCGTCTGATGGTCTATCAATTCCTGGATCTATTGCTACTGTGAGTAACAATCAAAAGATACAAT
>JALIRR010004095.1:27500-38196 GCA_023091755.1 Montipora sp. Colony 1 RG-2022 | reverse complement strand
TGCTTCCCTAATTTTCCGGTTAAACATGAAACGTTAGTGATCGATGTATTGATGTATTTGTTAATTTAAACACAGGCAAATTATTTCTTAACTTTCAGGCTACCGAGATGCAACTTGTTTTGCCTGGCATACACTTTTCTCAACAGCAACGGTGAATTGTTTCTTTTCTGATTTTAAAGCAAACCATTTTTAAGTTTTATACTCATGGAACTCGATAACTGAGGAATAAAACTCAACATCAGCTATTACACCTTCGAACATAATTCTCCTGTTAAACATGAAACACAATATGAAATACAATATGTTAGCGTCGACCACTTCTTCTGGTGGTATATATCTTGGTAAGTGTCGATTTCTATAATTTGGCCTATCAGTTGACTTTATTTTCTAAATTTAGAATACGGGTCCTGCCAAATTATGGCCAATCAGGTCGGGGCTTATGACCACAACGCCTTTGATTGGTCTGTAACCAAGAAGCCACACAGATCATGCAAGCAACACAATACCGCCATGTTTTCCCCCTCAAAAATCTAGCAGTAGCCGTGCTAAAAATAGATGATACCCAAAACTGATGGGCCGCATTCCATCTCAAATGGAGACTTCAGGGTTGTGACTTCAGTTCCGTCCTACTCAGTGATTTGAGAAAAGCGTTACTGTTCCGTTTGTCTAAACTAAATCTCGTTGTAATATTTTCTTTCGAATGACTTCAGGAAAGACAGCGATTTTGGATGTGCAAAATAATGTTCAAATTGCGTCATTTGTTGGCCATTCAGAAGCGAAACTAACAGTTCTTATTTTCTTTCCCTGGATGCCGGCTACATTAATTTACTTCGAGTGTGGCAATGGGCCCTTTACAGATTACGCACTAGGACATCTAAAACAAAGAAACTTTAAATGCCCCAGTGCGCAATTTGCTCTCAAGTATGGCGGTTTTTGTACGACGTGATCGCCAGCTGCAAAGGACCCATTGGTTCATTTTGTTGTGTCACTCGTTTTTAATTGGGTGAGCTACTTGCATGTAATTGGTAGCGTTAATTTGACAGAATACGCGTTTTCATACTCGTCCATAAGCATATCGAATCATGTTCTCTTTTATTCACTTTATTCATTTTTATATTTTACGTACAGATTGCGGTTTTTGGTGTTGATAATGTCTTGTTTTAACCAGTTTCAGGTATTCTCTATGTAGCATTACATTCAGTTTCCGGAAGGCGTTAAAAACGTCATCTCGCATAAATATTCCAAGAAGTAATTGGTCCTCGTACCTGCCCTCAGGAAAGATCACAGTTTATTATCTTATCCACTAAGGGCGTATTTTGTTTAACTATATAAAAATTTAAGCAAAAAGAAGAAGTGCTGTGGGAATTTGATGTAGGCAGGTACCTTTTGGTTCAAGGCAGTTTTTACTGTAAATTGTTGTGTATGATTTTTGCATTCTTCTTTGATAATTATTATAACTTTGATAGATCCCTTGGATAACACTGGCGCAAAACTGAAAATGATCCGCAAATATTTAGACATTTCTTACTAGTTAGCATATAAAGTTTCTCAAAGGCAAACTAATTGTATTTCATTGGAAAACTGTCCGTACGAACAAGAAAATGAAAACACAAGCTACGTTTTTAGCATTGATATTCAGTTTCAACTACAACTTGTTTGTGAATGCCGAATTCGCGAAGTCTTGGTTTGAATCTCATTTATTCTTTCGCTTAAAAGTTGAAAGTCTTCGAAGCAAGTCTGTAAAAAGCCCAACAGATTGTGGCTTGGCGTGTCTGCAGAACATCTTGTGTTTGTCTTTTAACGTGGCCCTAAATGCTGATGAAAAAGGTCAATTTCGATGCGAACTTCTTCGTAGTAATCGCTATATGGAGGAAGAAAGAATAACCGCGGATCAACATTTTAATCATTACGGTTTGTTAATGGAGGTAAGATTCGTGAACTGAAGAACAAGAGCGATTGGCAAAAGGCTACGATAATAATAAACATCTCTATTATACGCGTCCATGCCGATCTTCGGTTTTCAGTTTTATCAAAGACGATCTTCATGTTCTATGGAATTTTGTGAAACTTACTCTTCAATATATATACCGGTAGTTCTCTTAAAATAGGTTTATTTTAATCATTTGTTATTTATGTCTCAGTATCTCTGTATTTGTGGCTCTTGCAGTCGTCCTTATCAGATTCGGTTAACCTTAATTATTCGTAATCGCGATTGAGTTTGAGGTTCTAGCACTTGGAGAGCATTGTTCGACGTTCTCTTTTGCGCATGCAAAAATTACGTTGTTTCTGTATAGAGCTCTTTTTGGTCGCCCGAAGCTGAGGATCAAGGATAGGGATGACTTTCAAGAAAGTTGAACAAATTGTCCATGTTTATTCCAAATTTGTACGTGGTGCTCTAAAATTAGGTTGCCGGGAATCAGTGTTATTCGCCAGAGGGCATGTTTCGTTTTTGTTACGCACAGTTTACCTACAATCCTGGACAAGAAGAGTTGCCTGAGACTTTTTCATTTTTCCTCCTCGAAAAAAGGACAACAGTATCGTGTCCTCCTACCTCGACCTTCGCAAATAACCCAGCTATGCCTCAATATTGCTCGCTGAGGGAGGGAAAGCTGCACTCTTAACAATTTACTTAAAGGAAATTCGTTTCATAGAAGAAAGTACGGACAATCTCAACAATTTTTTCCTCGGACCAACAACATTTTAATTAAAGAAAAGGATGTTCATCGGAAATTTCACCTTCGAGCAAAATGCGGTTGTACCGAACTAATTTGAATGAAACCGCAAACTAAGAATGCATGTTCAATAGTCATAGGTCGAGTTTATTTTCGTAACTACAGTACATACTACGAAAAGAGGTCATTTTCCAAGCATTTCTCACAACTGATTCCACTTACAGTACGATACGTTACAAAACTTATAATTACACGTAGCAAAATTACGTACGAAACATGACTTAATATGCACTTGTAAAGTACAATCCCCGAACCCATCTCCTTTGATAATCAAGGAGGTTATTATGTTAAAGAATAACGACAGTGACCATAATTCGTATTATGAGTGTTCAGTATTATCTAGGTCAACTCAGGTATTTTTATCAATAAAATAGGGTTAATTTACTGTTATATTATTTTACTACTTAGGATTAGATATTTCACTTAGTATTTATATTGTAATTAGTGAATTGAAGTTCCGTTCCCCAAGCGCTTAACCTGCATTACTAACAAATGATGAAGATGGGGATGATGACAGACATCATAGAAAACGTTTCCGATCCAACCGTTCGATTCACCCGAGAAAAAAAAGAATTTCACTGATGATAATTTGTTGGTTCTTCCAGAATCCGTGTTCCCGTGCATCTTGTCAGAACAACGGAGCATGCGTAACTGTTTCCTTCAGACTTGGCACGTACCAATGCAAATGCCATCCGGGATACGCTGGACATCATTGTGAAATAGGTACATTTGCTATATCACGGAACTGCCATTTGATAGTTTCCTTTTACTCTTTGTTTGCTAATTTGACATTCATCTTTGTACCCTTCTTTTTGGATGTCAAGCGATGCTCATGCAAAGGGCTGTTGGGAACGTCATTTAGTTGCATCACATTAGATTCCAGACTACTTCCTATGGCATTAAAGTGGTACTATGATCGAAAAATCATTTCCTTTTTTTCTTCAGATTTTGAAAGCGTGTTTGCTTAACACCTAACTGGCAAAATTTTGAGCTTTGAGTTTTATCCAAAGGCTGTTTATTTTGAGTGTAAGTTTTGGATTTCACGGTCCGCCATTACTCACGTTCAAAACTGGCCGATTGGACCTCAGAAGTTTGGATCTAGAGAAAATGACGTCATTTACTCACTAGCTTAAAATTTCAGCGTGTAAACGCAATTTATTACATATGCAAAACACGGGTTTGAAAGTCTGAAAGCCCGAAACTCCCGTGCTGCATATTAATTCGGCCGCGTACACACGCATTGCATTCTTAAACTAGTGAGTCTTTCACGTCATTTTCTCCTCGACCCAGCTCTCTCAAGATATTAAAGTTAGTAATGGCGGACCAATAAATAAGAAAAGTCCAGTTAAAATAAACAGGTGTCTTTTTAAAATCAGAACTTAAAACTTGGGTCAGCTAGTGTTTAGTTAACATAGTTTTGAAATCCAAAGAAAAAAAAAGAATTGTTTTTTTGGTCGTAGTACCACTTTAAAGTCCGACCTTCAACCGACAGTCTTTTTGACCGTTTGTTTTTGTTATGGAAATTTGAATTGCTTATTGTAGCGATCTGATTGGATGAATTTCAGCTTTGGCGGGATTTTCATATATGAAAATTGTTCCATGGCACGCAATGTCTGTACGGTGAGATGATTTATATCAAGAGAGAATTTTCCAAATGGTCTGGATAGCACAAGTGTTACAAAGATTTTAAAAAATACATCCACACTTTTGAATTTTCCGGAACATGTTTCGATGTTTCAAATATCATCTTCAGCCATAGCGAGTGTAACATTAAAATTTTTACAAGATAATTCGTATATATATGTATATAACTATCAATACAATGAGTCTTTGTAGATTAAATGTTCGTTACAAGTACGTAAAATTCAAACGAACCAACAATATTACAGAGAACACAACTGACATAACGGTAAACGTTTAAAAGTGTAATGCTAAACTGACACGATCAACTTGTTTGTTGAGTTCGGGTTTTAACCGCTCAATATGGAAGCTCTCCTTGATTTTGAGTTGATAGAAAGAAGTAGCATTATCAATAATTTTGAAGCAAGAAACATCACAATTATCGTGACAATTTTTAGAAAAATTAAGATGCTTGAAAATATGAGAATTTTTGTCCCGGAAAAGGTGCTCATTTACACGTGTGTAGAAATGCCTGTTTTCACCAACAGTTTAGCACTACACTTTTAAACTTTTACCGTTATGTCAGTTGTGTTCTCTATAATATTGTTGGTTCGTTTGAATTTTACGTACTTGTAACGAACATTTAATCTACAAAGAATCATTGTATTGATAGTTATATATATATATACGAATTATCTTGTAAAAATTTTAATGTTACACTCACTATGGCTGAAGATGATGTTTGAAACATCGAAACATGTTCCGAAAATTTAAAAGTGTGGTTGTATTTTTTAAAATATAAGAGAGAATTATGACCTTTGCCCAATACTGTCACAAAATTAAAATTTCTTTTACAGTGCATCCAATTTTAATTGCTTGTTCTCTTCAGTTAAGACCTTGATCAGATACAGATTCATAGGCACCAGGTTGATACCGACAACAACGAGTTTTACGAAAGGGGAGATAAAAAGTTAAGGTTATCGTGGTTTTCATTCACAGAATTTCGAAATTCGAAGAAAAAGATGATTGTCTTTTTGTGTCTACTGCACTTGCGCAGGTAGACACGTTGCTGTCGAGTTGTAAGTCCATAAGTAAGTAAGGTGAGACTTTTAATCGTAGTTACCCTTGAAATAGTTTGTACACCTCAGTTTTCCCAAAATGGTTGTAGGTTCTTTTGGTTTGATTCAAATTAGCCTCTTATTTCATCTTTAGCTCGAAATTCAAACGCTAGAATTATTAATTTACCTTAACTTCAGCGAAGTAACAGGGGTTGCGGCCTCAAATTGTTAACTGGCAACTACTTTGTTTTCGTTTTGTATTGTACAGCTCCGCAAGAATGTTCCCAGTACACTGTTCTAAGTGAACCGGATCGACATGTGTCCTTTGGAAGAGGAACCAAGACAGACCAAAACCTCCCGCAGGGATGGTATCGATTCCAGTCAAGCTCCTATACAAGAATGGCTGCAAAGCTTGGGAGAGATTGTATACCGTTTCATAGATGCGGGACCGATTACACGGGTTTCCTTGAAGGAGAGCACCCATCGCAGGCAGATGGAAATGTCACGAGACAAGCGTGCTTCCATGTTTTTTATCGGTGCTGTTTTGATACAGTTCAGATTGGCATCAGACGATGTGATGGCTTTTATGTTTACAAATTACAATCTTCCCCTTCCAGATTGTATCGTTACTGCGCAGAATAGTAATAGAAACAACACAGGCCCATAACAAACGATTTTGCGCTCGACTTAGGACGTTACTGTCGGACGCTGAATTTCGTCCAAGTGGAAAGACAAATGTATAGAAAAATGTATATAGACTGTATAAATGAAAAAAGGCGTTTACTTGAACTCCGGAATTCATGAAACATTTTGAGATTGAAGATCTTTTCAGTTTGAACACCTCTTTAGTAGAAGCGAAAGGATAGTGAAATTCCGGCTTGAAGGGATTCAAATCCCTGTTCTGTGCATTCTACCGATGTAAAGCACTACCCCGCCCTCCACCATTGATCCTAAGGAAATTGGAAGCGTCCTAACCCTGTCCACAAAATTTCCGTGACAAACTCGCACATATTAACAAGTCAACCAAAGAATTGCAAATGCGATCAATAACCAGTTAGAACAAAGGGAAGCACAATCAAGCACAATCAAGCCGTACCAGACAAAGGAACAGTGAACAAAGGAACCCAAGTCTAGAAGTAGACTTAGACGACCAACACAAAGAAATCAAGCAAATGGCTTTGGAAACACACAACAAAATCAAACAAAATATAGAAAACTGGGAAACACGAGATCTGAACACAGCTACTAAGAGGAAACCAACTAATCACCAACTATTTCAATTAAACCAAATAGCATCTGAAATAACAATTCAAGAAGATCCATGCCAAGATCCTTGCGAATGCCTCTGGGACTTGAACTGCCTATTGTATTCACTAGAACCAGCCATCAGCCAGCCTATCTCGGCCATCACTACAGTAGATATTACAAATAATAATTATCAGATACTTAGATTGAAGCCACTGACTTCCGGGAGTGTGAATTAAAGGGAAAGTACAGCCTAGAAAAAGTTTCCCTGAATCGCAAGTTCTTTGCCTGCATTGTCATACTTGACCACTCATTTGGGCTTAATAGCCAACAATAACGCTTCAAAAATGGGCAATTTTAAATTGATATCCACCATCTTTGTTTTTGTGTATGAAAACGAGGCTATGGCATAGCGATAGTCAAGGATTTCTCGGGATGAATAGATGTACTTGATGTAAACAAAAGGACACACAGGAAAGCAGAGCAATACATTGTAGACTTGAATCTTAAACCAAACTGAAAGGGTAAATTGTATTTATATTAGCTCCACCATCAGAACAGATTTACCTTTATATGTCAGTTATATGCAGGAGTTTTACGAAGTGAAAGAGAGCTTGCAGTGCTATCCCGCGCTCATTGCTGTGAAATAAACGCCTGGAAATCAAGTTTAATCTGTCTACCTTGGCTTTCTACGAGATCCCTGTTAGATTTATATATTTCCATCGGATGGTAAGAGTAAATCTTTTCAGTAGTGTCTATAAAGCTAACATTTCAAGTTGTTTATTTTACTGCCTGGAAAAGCGCATAACGGTGAAAGTCGTCAATAATATATTGCTTGATTCAGTTTTCTCACTCCAATATAATGATATTTTGGACTGGTTGACTGAGATTTCAGTATGAAGCGAATGTTGCCAAGACCAATATTCATATACCTGAAGATCCCGCTTGAAGTCCTCCTTGGCAAAATGACAGACCCCAACAGACAATATAACAGTCAGGTTTTCAGGTTTGAGGAATCCATCCATGTTTTACTTTCGCAGGCAAAATTAAACTTTTCTTTAAATCTTCATTTTCCGGTGGAATCTTCTGGGTTTTTTTAAATTTAATAGACAAGTGTCTAGTTTCATCCGCCTCGAAAGCGTAAAACACCAACAGAGGTAATTGTTGCTGTGAAAAAGCCTTGCTATGTGTATTGAGCAATATCTGAAAGTTTCGTCGGCGAAACAAATAAGTTTGCTGAAGCATCAAAGACGGCTGTCGCAGAAGAGAGAGTGAAAAGTGAAAAAGAAAGGAAAGTACGCTTGTCGAATATTTCTATGTCGCATGTTCAAGGTTTTTGTCTTGTTTACATTTGCTCTGGCTGATTTTTGCCGCCTAAGTGACTTGAATTTCTTTCCCACTTATGGCCTACTAGCTAATGAACCACAAGACCGTTTACCATGGGTCATCTTACATTTGAATTTCTTAAAGCAGAAAGGTCACACAACATTGAGAAAGTGATTGGGGAACAAAGAGCATGGTAAGGTCGAACACGTTTGCTGACTATTGCTACATCATAACACATCATATCCAAGATAGCCCTCTCCAAGTCACGAAAGAGGCAACTTCAAAGTGCTCTTGTCACAATTTCACAGGGAACTGGACAAAACTTGGAATTTTCGAATTCCTGGGGAAACGTTTTAGTAATTTAGAGAAACATTTTCTCGATCGTACTTTCCCTTTAACGGAGTTACTCTGTCTAATACCAGACGATTCTACTCTGTCAAACACCAAAAGATTTTACTTGTCAACTTGGAGTGTCCGAGGGAGTTTATATTGGTAATGGAACTGAGTGGCACTCAGGGTCCATGGAAATTTCCATGAACCCTTTCGGTATAGAAGTTTTGAATAAGTCTCAATGTTATGGGGAACTTTACCTTTATTACGCCTTTTGCAAAAGATCTTTGAAATTTGAAATTTTCCTCAATTTCTAGTCGAAGCAATGTTTTTGTCCGATCCTTTTTATCCACTTTTGAGGTACATGTGCACTTTCTGAATACAAACGTTTGTGTCATTATCGGGATATTTGCCACACGCAAGTGGAAAAATAAACGCTGCTATCTGCTCATCGTTACTGTTAATGGACAGGTAGTAAGAATATGAAAGAAACGATTTGAAGTAAACCAAGTCAGATGTAAGCGCTGTTAGTCACTTTAGTCAATGTAACTGCTGATATAAAGTCTGAAGACTTAAATCAACGGACAATTTTTCGGTTAAGTGTACGACTTTTTTCTCTTTACCTGGAAAATATTAAGGTAAAAAGCTGTCTTCTTTTCTAAATTTCTTACTTCAGAAAATTACAACTTAAAAAATTACGTGTTAAGAATCGTATTGGTTAAAAAATGAAAAATACTCGTGCTGCACGTGCAACACGAATTTCCGTGCATTTCTCTGCCGTACTCCACGAAACAACAACGTGAAATCACCATATTTTAGGTTTTGAAGACAACGTGAGCATATAACAATGAAACATTCATTTTCTGTTTTCACTTCAACACCGTTCGTACCCACCCAGTTACAGGATAGTTCGCCTGTATTGTACAAGGTGAACAAGACGGAATAATCGCGAAATACTTGCGATAGCGGTAAGTTATATTTTGGACTGAAGTTTTCGTTGCCGTAGCCGTCGTCTTTGCTTAAACTCCCTAATATCTTAAATTGTTCGGTCAAGTGCGAGGATAACTTCTACGTTTCGTTTATGCATATTTAGCTGCAAACATCATTTACCGTGCTACGCGCCTTACCCTAGCCACCCAAAAATCTTTCACATTTGACAATTACGTGTAAACACGTCAACTCAACAACCCATGCAACAATGTTCAACTTACAACTGTGCGAACTTTGCAAGGAGGTGTCTGTCAATCAAATTCACACATCCTGATTGGCGGACAATTTGTAAAAAGCTTTGTTAGGTGGCCACGGTAAGGCGCGTCGCACTGTAAGTGTAGCAGTAAAAAAAGGTTCATTCCACATTCTGAAGACACTTTTATATAACTCGATTGGGATCGAGATATATCTTTCAGCTGAATCGCTCAGCTTTTATCGGTCTTTTTAAAAACTCATTAGTAATTCAAGATCAAATGAACTTATCAGGTTAGCGATAAAACATCACGTTAAGAGCTTCAAAGACCGATAAAAAAAACATTCCTCATAAGAAATCTTTCTGTAAAGCATACTAATGGCATGATATGGCATAGCTTGTTTTTCATATATGCTAACGTTCTCCCCTCAGAATGGACTCCAGAGGGACGCGCTTTTTGTGGAATGTCTTTGAAGCCGTTCAATGAATTTGCAGGTCGTTTTTTGTCCGGTCTAAAACTACCCGGCTTGGCCTCGATAAAACACTCCTGCTCGTTTATTAAACTGAACTTTGAATGGGAGTGGTTACACAACACTAAGCTCTGTAACCACTCTTTCAAGTGTGGTTTTACACAGTTCTCTGAATGCAGTATCATCCTTCAAGAACAGTCTTAAACGAGAACTTCTTAATCAAACACTCTCTTCGCACATCATGCACACGATGTTAGGAAGACTGGACTAATTGCAAGTTGTAACCATCAACAGATTTGTTCTATATTTTCTCGTTCCCAGGACCTTTCCCTTCGCTTTGGGCCCAAGGACCTTTCCCTTCGCTTTGGGATGGGTTCCGAAGCGAAGGGAAAGGTTCTGGGAACGTAGTTGCTTAATGTCCAGTAAGTCCTAGAAAAATAGTCGAGCATAATTGAAATAAGAATTTGAATACAAGAGATTTTTTTATGAGCAAGCTCTGAAACTGTAAACATATATCGCATATATATACAAAGAGAGATCCAGTTTAATAAAATGTTAAATAACTAAAGAATTGATTAAATTGAAATAAAACATTTTTGAATTACTACTAAAAGGTAATGTCACAAAATGACAATTCCCCCGTGAAGAACGTTGTCAAGATAGAAACGAAACGATAGATAAAAGCAATGATCGCGCGACAAAATTTCTTTTAGGAAAAAGTTAAAGCGATGC
>JALIRR010004095.1:0-17500 GCA_023091755.1 Montipora sp. Colony 1 RG-2022 | reverse complement strand
GTAATCATCGCGAAATATTCTCATTTGGCCTAACTGGCTGCATTGTTGAAGCATGTTTCAAAGTTGCATATGATTAGGAGTATTATGAATAGTGTATAGTTTTTAGAACAGGGGCACCCAACGAGAATATTGTTCAAAACCACTTAAACGTAACATTGTTAAACGTATTTTAGTATTTAAACGGTAGATATAGGCATATTTTTATCCCCTAGAAATTTTTCATCTGTTCGGATTTCCTAGCTGAAAGTCTAGTGATCCGAAAATTATAGGGATTAAAACTTATCTTCTCGAAAATTTCAGTCAGAAAAAAGGCTCCCGAAAATTCTAGGTGACCTTTTTAGGATAAAAATCCGTTAAAAATCGGCAATTATACCATTTTTTAGATGTTCGAAAATCCTAGGACAGGCAGGAAAGTTAGAAATTTTACAACAAATGTTCCGAAAATTCTAGATCTCAAATCGTCTTCCGAACAGATATTTTCCGAAAATTGACGTTGGGTGCCCCTGTTAGAAGACGTTTTCGCCGATCAATGTAAATGCATGAAAGCATGAGAATGTAGCCGCTGTCTTTTGCAAATGAAGCGTAGCATCTCTTTAATATCCAAATATATTCTGGAGTCTTTTAACGTGATATGTAGGAAGGTCCACCGCAAGAAGTCCTCCAGAAAGTCCCATACTCTTTTATGTGGTGATTTGCTCGGTAACCATGTCGGTTCTTTAGAATTCGGCTTTCTCTTGTTTAATGTGAATCACGTCAATGGTAATTTGGTAATGGTAACATTGTAGCCGCTGTCTTCTGCAAATGAAGCTTAACATCTCTTTAATATTCAAATGATATTTCTAGAGTCTTTTTGAGTAGCATTTTTATCCCCTTTTAGGTCTCTTAACAGTCTAATATAGTTTTTAGAAGACGTCTTCGCCGACCAATGCTGAAACATTAAATAAAGTGATGGGAAGTTTGTCATCAAGTCTTCATCAGAAACAAAAGTGTGTTTGTCGGGGAGAGGCGCCTTAAATCAAATCTCAAAAAAATAAAATAAAAAACAAGGTAGCCCGGCTGTCTTTTGTACTGACGTAAATCAATATACTTTTAATTTACTTTGCAATGAAGCATAGCATCTTTTCAGATTCTATTATTCTTTTAGAGTAGGACTTGGTATCTCTATCAATGCATAACAAGTCATCGCAGACTCGTCTTAGACGTGTGAGACGTCTTACACGTGCTCTAGTATAAATACGGTCAATCAGTTGTGATAATGTATCACCACCTTTGAGGGATGTAGTAATGTCGCCTAGTAGTGTATGGATCCTTGTAACAGACTTTAACGGTAAAAAACTGAAATACTCTTCCCAAAATAGCCGTACACATAACCGAAACAATGTTCTTTAGATCACGGCTTTCTCTTGTTTAATGTGAATCACGTCCATAGTATGGCTACTGAATTTGACATTTAAAGAATGCATGCCTTATTGTCAGTTGTTGAGGCGTGCAGACAGAAGGAGTAAAATTCCCATTCAAATGCCATTCCTACTTGCGTTAAGTACCATGAAAAAAGACTGAAGGTAAAGACTGACATTGTTTCAGCGCCTCGTCCCGCAAACAACTGAGGATACATTCTTCAGTTCAAAGTTAATAAGGGTAAGTAAGTGAATTGATCCGAGTTTAATATACTCCGAGTGATTAGATCGTACCTTATTACCTTATCGAATAAGTTGAAAATTTTAGAATGCATTTCACACACGGCTTACTCATTGGCCCTGAAAGCCCCTATGGGGAGCGGTCAATTAAGTATGTATTGACTTTAACGTCAGATTTGTGACCGCTTTGAGCCCAGAAAGGAAAAGAATTTCTTCTCTCAGGTTCTTTGGGTGTTCAGAAATTCTGATTCCTCTGGGGACTATGTTCTTGGGGGATCAGAAATTCGGAATCCTGTTTTGTGGGAGATCAGAAAATCTGAATCCTTTCCTGGGTAGTTAGGGAGATCAGAAATTTTGAATCGTCTCTCGTTTTCTATGGGGGAACCTCTCAAGACAAGAAATTCCGAAAATCATTTGGTTTCTTATGCGTGGCTTAAACATTAGAGTGAAGGTCCAATAAAGAATAGGACATTTTCCTTGCAAATAGGGAAACATTTCGTGTGGGTTTTAACAGAGGTTTAAAATTCAGAATACATTGCAAAAGTCGTCTTTGGAATTTAGTGGCAATCATAGCTTTCCATCTAAGCTCTGCTTTTCACTTTAGGCCAATTTTACACCCATTTTCAATGGAAGTTCTAACCCCTTTTAGGTTTCTTAACGGTGTAATATAGTTTTTAGAAGACGTTTTCGCCCATCAATGTAAATGCATGAAAGCATGAGAATGTATAGTGTAGCCGCTGTCTTTTGCAAATGAAGCGTAGCATCTCTTTAATATCCAAATATATTCTGGAGTCTCTTAACGTGATATATAGGAAGGTCCACCGCAAGAAGTCCTCCAGAAAGTCCGACACTCTTTCATGTGGTGATTTGCTCGGTAACCATGTCAGTTCTTTAGAATTCGGCTTTCTCTTGTTTAATGTGAATCACGTCAATGATAATTTGGTAATGGTAACATTGTAGCCCCTGTCTTCTGCAAATGAAGCGTAACATCTCTTTAATATTCAAATGATATTTCTTGAGTCTCTTTGAGTAGCATTTTTAACCCCTTTTAGGTCTCTTAACAGTCTAATATAGTTTTTAGAAGACGTCTTCGCGGACCAATTCTGAGAGATTAAATAAAGTGATGGGATGTTTGTCATCAAGTCTTCATCAGAAACAAAAGTGTGTGTGTCGGGGAGAGGCGCCTTAAATCAAGTCTCAAAAAAATAAAAGAAAAAGCGAGGTAGCCCGGCTGTCTTTTGTACTGACGTAAATCAATATACTTTTAATTTACTTTGCAATGAAGCATAACATCTTTTCAGATTCTATTATTCTTTTAGAGTAGGACTTGGTATCTCTATCAATGCATAACAAGTCATCGCAGACTCGTCTTAGACGTGTGAGTAATATAGTTTTTAGAAGACGTCTTCGCCGACCAATTCTGAGAGATTAAATAAAGTGATGGGATGTTTGTCATCAAGTCTTCATCAGAAACAAAAGTGTGTGTGTCGGGGAGAGGCGCCTTAAATCAAATCTCAAAAAAATAAAATAAAAAACAAGGTAGCCCGGCTGTCTTTTGTACTGACGTAAATCAATATACTTTTAATTTACTTTGCAATGAAGCATAACATCTTTTCAGATTCTATTATTCTTTTAGAGTAGGACTTGGTATCTCTATCAATGCATAACAAGTCATCGCAGACTCGTCTTAGACGTTCTCTAATATAAATACGGCCAATCAGTTGTGATAATGTATCACCACCTTTGAAGTGTAGTAATGTCGCCTAGTAGTGTATGGATCCTTGTAACAGACTTTAACAGTAAAAACTGAAATACTCTTCCCAAAATAACTGTACACATACCCAAAAAATAAATATTCTTTAGAACTCGGCTTTCTCTTGTTTAATGTGAATCACGTCCATAATATGGCTACTGAATTTGACATTTAAAGAATGCATGGCTTATTCTTGTTGAGGCGTGCAGACAAAAGGAGTAAAATTCCCATTCAAGTGCAAATCCTACTTGCGTTAAGTACCATGAATAAGAAAAAGACTGAAGGTAAATACTCACATTGTTTCTGCGCCTCGTCCTGCAAACAACTGAGGATACATTCTTCAGTTCAAAGTTAATAAGGGTAAGTAAGTGAATTGATCCAAGCTTAATATACTCATTTGATTAGATCGTACCTTATTACCTTATCGAAGAAGTTGAAAATTTTGGAATGCATTTCACACACGGCTTATTGTTATCAAGAAAGGATATTCTGATTAGACATTGTTCAGGCAGATAGCAAGATTCAAACTCTGTCTTCAATGATAAGGTCTATTGTGGCTACATTGGATGTAACACTGGCGATTGAATAGAGTTTATTATGTGGTGAAACAATCAGTGCTCGCTTTACTCCAGAATCCTTTATAAAAGGCAGTGTGGCTCAGTGGTTAGAGCGCTCGCCTTGAGATCCGGAGATCCCGGGTTCAAGATCCGCTCTGACCACTCGTTGAATTTGATCCCAGCTGCACTTGTAAATAGTCAACTGGTTTGCCTCCAGCCAGTTGGGATTCTTAACAATTCTTGTTGTTCTGATATTAGTGACCGCTTTGAGCTCATTGGCCCTGGAAAAGAATTTATTCTCAATTAAGTATGTATTGACTTTAACGTCAGATTTGTGACCGCTCCCAGAAAGGAAATATGTTCTCTCAGGTTGGGTGTTCAGAAATTCTGATTCCTCTCGGGACTATGTTCTTGAGGGATCAGAAATTCGGAATCCTCTCCTGGGTTGTTTGGGAGATCAGAAATTTTGAATCGTCTCTCGTTTTCTATGGGGGAACGTCTCAAGACAAGAAATTCCGAAAATCATTTGGTTTCTTATGCGTGGCTTAAACATTAGAGTGAAGTTCCAATAAAGAATAGGACATTGGTTTGAAGAATTTTTGCATTCCTTGCAAATAGGGAAACATTTCGTGTGGGTTTTAACACAGGTTTAAAATTCAGAATACATTGCAAAAGTCATCTTTGGAATTTAGTGGCAATCACAGCTTTCCATATAAGCTCTACTTTTCACTTTAAACCAATTTTACACCCATTTCCAATGGAAGTTCTAACCCCTTTTAGGTTTCTTAACGGTGTAATATACTTTTTAGAAGATGTTTTCGGCCATCAATGCAAATGCATGAAAGCATGAGAATGTACAGTGTAGCCGCTGTCTTTTGCAAATGAAGCGTAGCATCTCTTTAATATCCAAATATATTCTGGAGTCTCTTAACGTGATATGTAGGAAGGTCCACCGCAACAAGTCCTCCAGAAGGTCCGACACTCTTTTATGTGGTGATTTGCTCGGTAACCATGTCGGTTCTTTAGAATTCGGCTTTCTCTTGTTTAATGTGAATCACGTCAATGATAATTTGGTAATGGTAACATTGTAGCCCCTGTCTTCTGCAAATGAAGCGTAACATCTCTTTAATATTCAAATGATATTTCTTGAGTCTTTTTGAGTAGCATTTTTAACCCCTTTTAGGTCTCTTAACAGTCTAATATAGTTTTTAGAAGACGTCTTCGCCGACCAATTCTGAGAGATTAAATAAAGTGATGGGATGTTTGTCATCAAGTCTTCATCAGAAACAAAAGTGTGTGTGTCGTGGAGGGGCGCCTTAAATCAAATCTCAAAAAAATAAAATAAAAAACGAGGTAGCCCGGCTGTCTTTTGTACTGACGTAAATCAATTTACTTTTCATTTACTATGCAATGAAGCATAACATCTTTTCAGATTCTATTATTCTTTTAGACTAGGACTTGGTATCTCTATCAATGCATAACAAGTCATCGCAGACTCGTCTTAGACGTGTGAGACGTCTTAGACGTGCTCTAGTATAAATACGGCCAATCAGTTGTGATAATGTATCACCACCTTTGAGGGATGTAGTAATGTCGCCTAGTAGTGTATGGATCCTTGTAACAGAGTTTAAATAAAAACTGAAAAACTCTTCCCAAAATAGCTGTAGACATAACCAAAAACAGTTCTTTAGAACTCAGCTTTCCTTGTCGGTGCCTAATAATTCAAAGGCATTTTTGCCCGGTTTATGATTATGCAGAAAATCTAGATCTTCACGAGTGTTATTGAAATCCAAAAGCAAGTTGTTTGTAACTACGCATTGATAAATAACATTAGTAAAAAGCTTTAAAATACAAAGCAATGTATGGCGTTCTTTCTCAAGTTGAAGCTTAAGTAATGATCCGTGTAAGGTGGATAGCAATTTCTTTTCTTATGCGGCAACGGTGCTTTCCCCACATAGGAATGTTATTATTTTTACACAGAGAATGCATAAACCTACAGGAAGGCCGTTAACGCAATAAAATTCATTTACAGCCCATTATGAAAGGGTGCTTTTTGTGTTAAGAGATTTTCGCCAATCACAAGAGTTGAAAAAAAAAGCCAAGAAACGTTTACAATTTTATATGTTCCCCACATACGATTTCTGTGGTATTCAAACAGAGACCAGATTTTGTTATATGGAAGATGGTTGGAAAGTAAAAATAAATATAATACTGCTTTATGAAGTTTTGTTAACTTTTGCTGTTTAAGCCAATCAGAAGTAAGTACAGACAATAGAAAAGTTATCACTTTTTTGCATTCCAATTGAATTCCAACATGTTCGTTGCCGTTGTTGCTATCGTTCTTATCTGGACCGTTTCTTAATTATCTCTCTTATCTCTCAAAAATGCATGGTTACCCCCAAATTTCTCCTTGGATACCAAGAGTACTTACAAGATCTACTATTTTGAACTGCGCAAAAATATCCCTGTATTAATAATCACCACCTATAGGAAATCCGAGTATCTCAAGATGAGCAGAACATATGTGTAATAACAATAGTAGGCGCCGTCCTTAATGTGAATCACGTCCATAATATGGCTACTGAATTTGACATTTAAAGAATGCATGGCTTATTCTTATTGAGGCGTGCAGACAAAAGGAGTAAAATTCCCATTCAAGTGCAAATCCTACTTGCGTTAAGTACCATGAATAAGAAAAAGACTGAAGGTAAATACTCACATTGTTTCTGCGCCTCGTCCTGCAAACAACTGAGGATACATTCTTCAGTTCAAAGTTAATAAGGGTAAGTAAGTGAATTGATCCAAGTTTAATATACTCCGAGTGATTAGATCGTACCTTATTACCTTATCGAATAAGTTGAAAATTTTAGAATGCATTTCACACACGGCTTATTGTTATCAAGAAAGGATATTCTGATTAGACATTGTTCAGGAAGGAAGCAAGATTCAAACCCTGTCTTCAATGATGAGATCTAATGTGGCTACATTGGATGTAACACTGACGATTGAATAGAGTTTATTATGTGGTGAAACAATCAGTGCTCGCTTTACTCCAGAAACGTTTTAATATAGGAGGCAGTGTGGCTCAGTGGTTAGAACACTTGCCTTGAGATCCGGAGATCCCGGGTTCAAGACCCGCTCTGACCACTCGTTGAATTTGATCCCAGCTGCACTTGTAAATAGCCAACTGGTTTGCCTCCAGCTAGTTGGGATTCTTAACAGTTGTTGTTGTTCTGTTTCTATTTTACACGAAAAAAGCAGCCATTTTTGAAGTGATTATCAGCATTTTGCTCCGAATTTTACCAAATTAGAACACCACATTTTAGTTTGGAAGGCGTTTTAATACAGTTTTTGGAAGACGTCTTCACCGATCAATGCGAATGGTTGAAAGCATTAAAGGGAAAAAAACTTAAAATACTCTGTAGAATGTTGTTTTCTTGATTTGGTTGTCTCAACCATAACCCTGATGTGCAGGAATTTCCACCGCAACTAGTCCCACAGGATTTCCGACACTCTATATGTGGTGATTTGCATGGCACCCAAACAAAAATCATTTTCATAAGAATAGAGTTTTATTCCCAAAAAGGTTGATATTGTCGCATAAATTGTGTCTGACCCTTTCCAAAATATTTGGAGAAATAACAGAAAATAATTCTTTAGAACTCGGCTTTTTCATGTTTAATGTGAATCACGTCAATAGTAATTTGGTAATGGTAAGATGTAGCCGCTGTGCTTTGCTAATGAAGCGTAACATCTCTTTAATTTTTTTTTTTGGAGTAGCATTTTTTTACCCCTTTTTTAGGTCTCTGAACAGTTTAAGATAGTTTTTCAGAAGACGTTTTCGCCGATCAATGTAACTGCATGAATGCGAAAGCATGAAAGCATAGCAATGTAGCCGCTGTCTTTTGCAAATGAAGCGTAACATCTCTTTTGACATAATATGTAGGAAAGTCCACCGCAAGAAGTCCCCCAGAAAGTCCGACACTATTTATGTGGTGATTTGCTCAGTAACCATGTCGGTTCTTTAGAATTCGGCTTTCTCTTGTTTAATATGAATCACATCAATGGTAATTTGGTAATGGCAAGAATGTAGCCGCTGTCTTCTGCAAATGAAGCGTAACATCTATTTAATATTCAAAAATATTCCTAGACTCTTTTGAGGAGCATAGTAACCCCTTTTAGGTCTTTTAACACTCCAATATAGTTTTTAGAAAACGTTATGGCCGACTAGTGCGGGAACATTAAATAAAGTGATGGGATGTTGAACCCGTGGCCTCGCGATACCGGTGCGACGCTCTAACCAACTGAGCTCTGAGCTCTGAATTCGCTGTGACGAAAGTCTGACGCTCGAAACGTCAGCTTTTAGAATCTCTGTACGGTGGCCAATTTACAATTATCAACTCTGTTGATAAAACCAAATTTTTGTGAGCTATGAAGCTGTGAGTTCTAATTTTCCCGTAAGGAATGAATCAATGAACGAAATGATATATGAAATGAATCATATACTGAACTGCGGATATGAAATCAAGTAAAGCTATGAACCTCGCAATTATGGACGCAATTTTAGCAATCGTGTCAATTTACTTTTAATTTACTTTGCAATGAAGCATAACATCTCTTCAGATTCTATTATTCTTTTAGAGTGAGACTTGGTATGTCCATCAATGCATAACAAATCATCGCCCACACATTCAGAGCTATTTATTAACTTCGAAGTTTGTAGATTAATGTTGTGAGAATGTATCACCACCTTTGAGGGATACAGTAATGTCGCCTAGTAGTGAATGGATTGGTCGAAGGGAGGAGCACGGAAGAATTGAAAAATTGATATGTTCGTGGTGTACGCGACGTTCATTGCGTAGCACGTATTTGGTAGCAATACCTAGTAATTAGATTCAAACGTTAAGGTGGCTAAAATTGAAATCATTTTAACGAAATGAATCCCTTTGAACCATTAGAAATAATTCGAGTTTTTGTCTAGACAAGAAACAAACAAGCAAGCAGCGAATCTAGGGAAGGCGTGCAGGGGGGGGGGGGGAACTGCTCTACCCTCCTCTCCCCCTCCCCCACCCTTTTCGATTTAGTCTCAATCCGCTACTGAAGCGTGCACGTGACTGTGAATGTTTAATTTTGTTCCTAGTTATAGGTGCACCAGCGGTGTGAGTTCTTGAAAACAAAAGTTAACAATTCGCTGAAAGCTAGCAAATTTTCAATTACACAGTAATCAACCTTACTTTTTGCTCTTTCGAGTTTAATCAATGTGGCTATGAGTAGGCTTTCCTAGGTACTCTAGAAAACTCGACTTCAAAGGCAAACGCTCCCAAAGTTTTCGTGATATATAATCCGTTTATAGTGCCACAAGTTGTGCTTTTGATATATACCAAACAAAGACCACGGAATCGAAAATACCTTCGCCAATAAAATAAGAAGAACATTACACAGTGCCTACAGACATGAATTTGAGCAGGGAGTAAGATAAATTTTCATTTTCGTGACCACTTAGTTAAAACCAACGAATAGGTTTTTTAACTCTGCTGTTTCCTTTTATTCTTTTTAACAGATCATGAAGACTATTTTCCATTTGGGCTGTCTGCTGGCTACCCTTTTCGAGCCTTGCATGTCAGATATATACCTGCACGTTCCACCTGGATCAAACAATCGAATAAATGGTGAAGGTGAGAACGTTCAAAACGCCAACAGACTGTTTGATTCGCAGGTAAGGTTATCATTTCATTGAAGCAATAACAAAATTCTCAATTGTCATTGGTCATCCCGCGCGCCTATTTCTCACGTAATATTGGCTCGCGGACACGACATTGTATTTACAACTTTTGTAATTGGATAGCTTTAATTGGACACCTACGTTGTGTGCATGCCATCAGCTGCACTAAAATGGGTTCTTTTTGCTTTTTCTTGCACTTTTAAACTGATAGAAAATTACTTAAAGAAATTTTCAACATCGTAGTTCTCATTTGTTTACACACGCAGCGTTTCAGTTTGAGATTTGAACGAAAGTTGTCTTTGCTCACAGATCACGCAAGAAGAATAAGACAACACTTCTGAATGACAATCAATTTGGCATTCAGAAGCAAAAAATCGTTGGAACGCAGGATAACTACACCGTAGTTCGATTTTTCTGCAGGGACTGTTTCTTCGTGAGCTTCATTACTTGGAGATGTTTTGTTATTGCGTCGCGTTGTCTGCTAACAGACTGTTCCGTGATCGAAAGGCTTTTTCCTCGTAGTTATGAACACGCGAGTACGTAATATTAAAGCGAGTGCGTACGATAGTATTTTCACACTATAAGCAAATGTAAATCCAGACCTGGTCTCAGCTGTTCGAAATGTATCTCTTCCCACTGCTGTGACTTATCTTATGGACAATATTGCGAGCAAGCGCTGAGCATTTCGACCACTAACATGGCACTTATAAACGAACAGGAAGTTTGATCTCCAGCAACTTCTTGCGCCACCTTGCGGCTTGCGGTGAGATTCATAAGGTCTTGCGGCTTCTTGCGGTTAGACTTTCAACTTCTTGCATTTCGAATGTTCTTGAGGGTAAACCGCAGAAACACGACATTTTTGTGTGGGATTTTCCACACTTTGTCAGCGCCAGCGATAGTTATTCCTTTATTTATTTGTGTACGAGAGCAAAGTGTTTGTCACGTGGTTTCCACTTGGCGTGTAGCCTGGTTTCCACCAGCCGTGGGAACGATCGCGAGGTGAGTGTTTTTGTGCGGCGGCCGTTAGTGTAATTACTCTTATCGGCTGTTGTTTTTTGGCGAATTTTGACTTGTTTTTGAGGTTCGGATGGAGTCTTTTAGGCCTTAGGTCTTAGGGTTTGTGACACTTGCTGCTGCATTCGCTTTCTGTTTGTATTTGCACGAAATTCTTGGATGAATAAGGAACAATCATACAAAGTTTCAGTTCTGGGACAGAACTATCATCAATTACATATTTAAATTATATCACATTGAAATTTCTTCGATTAGCTGAAAATCCCGACAATTTCTCCGGAAAATAAAATTCTAGTAAACAATGTCGCGACGCGCTGTCTTCAACTGTCGGAAAAAATTTATACTTGAATGATTTCATTACTTTCAGCTCCCGTTTATTGCTAGGGTACGGGGGTGCGACGGGTGCGCACACACACACACCCCCAGGCTGCGGAGGTCCACTTTTCAGTTGTCCAACGATTAAAAGAAAGTGAATTGATAGCAAAGATATAATTTATAGAAAAAAGTTATTTTTTGATTCACTTTATTTCTATTCTTGCTCTTTTTAAATAGTGACATTATTCTCTAAAACTGTAAAAGACATACGTAAAAGAGTCTCTGCGTCAAAGGAATCCATTGTGAAGTTCAGAAGTTTGAGTAATATCCACGCTTTTAAATTCGCATCTGACTGCCTGTTTTCGAATCACACTGCCTTCAAAACGCACGAAACGGACCTGAAATCACCATTCTTATATCAACAGCCGAAGTTTTTACGGACAGATATAACATAATGACAAATTCCAGTAATTTGTTGCTGTGTATTTATGCTGCGCAAGTTGAGGTTCTCTCTGTAAACCATGATTTTGTTATACGTTGCGTGACGGCACTCGCAAGTTCATTGTCACGCAATAAACCATGCAGTTGATAAAGTCAAGAAATCGTGATATTGTGGACGATAAATAAAGAAGACAGTTTTCCACGTTCAAGGTGTGTGCGTCGTCCCAAAGTTGAGATATTCGTCGAAATGTTCCGCGAAAAACTATAGAGCCTAGTCCTCCAACTTGGCTGCCGGAAATAGTGTAATCATCTGGAACTTACTTTGGCTATCTAGTCGACTGATTATCAGAACTGAACCAAAAAACATTTACACAAGCACTTTTTCCAATAATTAAACTCCTAAAATGGCTAAAAATCACGAGATAAGTGTATATTTTTCGACAAACGCGATCTTAGCTTTCTGTGACGCACCGCCATAACTTCGAAATTCAAAATACGCTGGTTTCCAAACGAAGGACGCTATTGAGCTGGAAGTTTGTAAACAGATATAAATTTAGTACCTCTGATGAAGAAAAGTATAGACAACCTTTATGTTGCCGTTCCCTAGGTCAGGCTTACTGTTATGGCTTTAGAGTACTTTTCCAAACAATTTCGACAGGATACAGACTGAACTATTTGTATCAACGAATCCTGGGACAAATGTAGTCAAAATACAACCAATGAAATAAAGCTGTTCCCACAGTTATGTAACAAAACGCAATAGCACGTCATCTCGCATCCCGACGAAGCAGGCCACCTTATTGATGATTGCACGGTCCTGAATCACATCTGAAAACCAAACCGTCTCGTGTGTACGTGCTTTTCGATGATATCATTTGTCTTCGCCCCTGCTGCGAAAAACAAGCCTAACCTGCAGAATGTGTTTACTTCAATGACTCTTTAATCTGTCAATCACCCCCCCCCCACCCCCCCTCAAGTTATTGAGGCAATATGTCTGCTGGCTAACTGGGTTTTAATATACGTTGTGAACTAATGGTTACACGGGATTTTGCCAAGATAACAAAAATAGCATAGGGAGGAAAACCACTCTTCCTTTTCGGTTAGGTATTAATGTCAAACGGAGAATCGTGATTTCCTCTTATAGCTTAGGACGGACCATTAGAAAAGTGATGGGGGGGGGGGGGATTTTTTTCAGGGGCAAATCCCCTGCACGATTTCTTTTATGGGGGGGGGGGGGGCGTGGTTTGGGAATTGAAAGGGGGAATATTTTATTGCCGCAATCTCAATCTTGACACTCCCCACAATCTGAATGCCTGTAACGTGACAGGCTCCAAGTTCAAACAAATATTTTTTAACTTTCGCACAGTCGTTTTGCTTCAGGCTCCCGGTGAGCCCGAACGAAGTGAGGGAGGCTTCCCTGTCCCGCCCTGATCGCTTCGTTCTCCGAATTCTTTTGTGTCGCGCTCGCCGAATGTTTTTTTCCGTCCTTGCCGAGAGCCTGTTCGTAGGCTATTTTGCTTTCTTAACATGACCAAGTATCAGACACATCAAAGTGCTATTGCCTAAAATAGGGCTGCTTTGCTTTTTTGGTTTGATGTTTAGGGAAATATCAATTTTATTGATTCACTACCCTTGTAATAAAATTCATCCTTGGCATGGAGTGAGTCAAGGTTTAGGCTAAGGTTCTGTGAGTGACTGTTCAGTAGTTAAATTTGGGGGCGAAGAACTTATTCCTCCTCTCCCCAAAATAGTTTTTGCAAAATTGAAGCATTTTTGGTGCGTTTTCCACGATTTTCAGCCGATATGTTTAAACTCACGGAACTTGAATGATAATGCCTCGTTTACTTTGCCAAAAACTTAAAATAGATTGAAACAGCCCATACTAAACACATCAGTTGTCTTAAAATACCTCCATGATTGTCTTTGGTTACAACGTTTTTCCAACATTGATCTTGGCGGCTATCTTAGGGGAAGTGTTGTAGTTCGCCATGGGTGTGCACATCTGCGTCCAGAATTGTCATTTAACGTGTCATTTATGAAATCACTCCTGTATTTCTTTCAAAACACGGTATGTGCTTGCTTAAACGCAAACGAATCAAGCAGGATGGCTGTGTATAGCACATGTTTTTTTTTAAAATCACCTTTAAGCCATGGTTATCCATAAGGGATTTTCGGCGAGGTTTCTACGCAGTGGCTGCCAACTTGCAAGCCATTTTATAGAGTTGCAAGTTGCCAAGTATAAAGTGGCTGCTAAGTGTAAAGTATGCAGTTTAAAGTGGCTGCGAAGTTGCCATTCAGACGGGTACAGTTTGTCACCCCGACAGTGCAATTCACTGTGCAGGAATCTTTTTTTTCTTCACTTCTGCTTTGCACGATTTTTGTCTCAGTCACCTTCCCTTGCATGAATTTTTTTTTTTTTTGGCTTTTTCCCCACCCCCCCCCCCCCAATCACTTCTCTAATGGTCCATCCCTTACATCAAAACACCAATGCAACTTGCCATATTAAATGTCAAGGGCGCTGCATTTGATCTTTTGACGTATCCATGGCCATTAACCGCGGAAAATTTATCTCCGGAAATGTTGGCCATACTTACTAAATGCAGTTTCTCGTAGTAAAAGGGTTATTTACCACGGTTAAAAGAGCTTCGTGTAACCGAACCTTGAAGAGAGCGAATTTCCTGGAAACTTAAGTCCAAACATGTTTCTCCTGTAACCGTTTCTTTGGCTGCAGCTTGGGGTCTTATAACCAGGACTCTACCGTATCTTTACTCGACATTCATCACTAAAACATGACAAAATGTATAAATATTCACTGTAAAGCTACAATTTCTCTGATTTATCCATAGCGCATCAACTTTTATTTGACAGAAATCCCACATAAGTTCGCATTGCAGACCTATTTTTACTTCTTTCGGCGGCTTGTGTGTTCTTGCGGCGCAAGAACTTCTTGCGCCACTTCTTGCGCGTGCATTATTTCTGGGCCGTACTGTATATATATATATATATATACTCAGAGGCCATAAGGGCGAGAGAAATAATTTTTTTAGTAAAACCCAACTAGTTGGTCAAAAAAATATCGAGACAAAACATCTTCCGCTAGTTAAAGCTAGACTTTAATTGTTGTTTTGGTTTTCAAAGCCGGCGCTTTTCGCTACTAGTGGGCTATAACAAATAGCCTACTAGTAGCTCAACCAATCAGAACGCAGCATTGATAATAGACCACAAGTTGGATTTTACTAAATATATATATATATATATATATAATTTAAAAATATTTTAATGACTTTCTTTCTTTCTTTCTTTCTTTCTTTCTTTCTAGAATAATGGCAAAGCTGGATACAACGTAGGTGACGCACTGAACAGCCGGGCAACAGTGAATGCTATTACAGAAAATAGACAGCTGCCAATGGTAAAAAATAGAAAATTTTTATAAATGTAGCTGTGTTCGAAAACGTGCAATTATATATTTGTTTTCTGTTTTCCATAACGATTTGTCATTAAAGCACGGAAACATTTACAGACGATGCTGATGCATGTAAAACAAAAACTTACAGATAAAACGCGAGCCGGATTTCTTTATGCAATGTATGTGATTGAATATTCTATCTATTCGGCTACAGTTTTGCTTTTATATATGCAATCAGAGTCAAAATGTCCTTTAACCCCATTTTTTGCGATATAACAGCAATTTTATATGAGTGAATGTGGCAAGGACGCTAAGAAAACGGAGGTGGAGATTATGTGGACAAATCAACATGGGACAGGACTAAAGACCGATGACATGGTAGAGTCACAAGTCATCTTACAGTACATGTGCCAGGATTTTCCTGAGCAGAGGTTTCCCGATGGCAAAATAACCTCTGCCAGCAGTGCTTTCCAACTTCATACAATCCGTAACGGTCAAACAAAAACTCAACAGGGATTTCATCCCTCTTACCCGGAAACGAGCTACGTCTCAACGAGCAATGGACTTCATGAGCCATACTATTATTACCGCACGTATTACGTAAGGGAGCGAAACAAAGGTGAGAGTATTTAAAACATACTAGAGCTGCTTTCAATTGGGGTGATTGCTGAAGAGGCAGAAAATAACTGGAGTCAGTCTGAATACAGAGAGTGAGAAGGGGATGTCACACTGCGAAACGCTTTGAAAATTCGTTTCAGCGTTGTGAAAATCATTGCGAAAAGTGCAAGGTCCGAATTCTTTTTTACACAACGATTAGGGCAACAAAACAATCGTGAAAAATGTTTGCTTCAGGGTATGTTGTACTAGGCCGTTTCTAACGTAAGTTATGACGGTAACAAAATTGTGAGACATTAATTATGGACAAGTTGCACTGACAAAACATTGCCTGGTAACACCGCCTCATAGTAACACATGAATTTTGACCCTTCTTGGTTAAAGCCATGCTACGAAATACCATTACTTATTTAAGGCCAAAAGAGTGAAATCAACCAAATAATTTCTTGAAAGATGAACAAATTATGGTCTGTTATAGCCCATTTTGAAGACGAAAATGTGGGAACTTCAAAAAAAATGAGACCTTTTTTTTTCCAAGTTGCAATTTATTTAGACACACTTCGTCTATGACTAGATTGTTTTGTCCATTTTGTGGTAATTTATCACACCACTAGAGCGTTATTTTTCGGTTTCTGTTCAAACAAAAACATTTTTATGCTTACAAAATGACACCAAATATCCATGATACTTACCCTTCAAGTGACTGGTGTTTAGTGAGCAAGGAATTTATATGGCCGGACGAAGTCGAATTTCCATGTTCTTAGCCGTTTAAGCAGGTGCTAGAAATTTTAAGCAATAAAATCTACCAGGGGTTACTAGGTTACTGTAGTCAGACAGCTTATAAAACTCAAATTTGAATAGAACGAAACCAACGCTTTTTTTTTTATGCCATAGGCTTGTTTACCGCTGACCAATCCCTTAACAACAAGGATAAGGCAATTTACACGCGACAAAACGCTGCAGGAACAAGAAGGGGCTTGGAAGTCCCTGAGGAGCGTGATTACTATCCCTACTGGGGCCCCACACCGTGGAAGGACATTGCTATCATGGTCAGCGATAATAAGACCCTGAATTTAATGAAGGAATACGTAAACAGCCCCAACTATGGCTACAAATGTGAGTTTCCACGAACACCTTGGTTGTAACAACGTCAAGATTGAAACTTTGGCAGACTAATGCTGTGCTCACATCTGCACGGAAACGTGTTTCAACGAAACAGTTTCTCGTAATATTTTCTATTTCATTGTTCACTTCAGTTGTTCATTTCAACTAATTTCATATCCTCGCATAAAATCTTAATGAAGCGAAAATACCGATTGAGATCAAGCTTGCGTTTAAACACCCTGCTAGCAGAGCCTTTCTTTTGCTTGCTCGATTTTGGCGTTCTCGAGAAAGGCTCTGCATGAATCGAGTAAGATCTTTATTACTCGGGCCCCGTAGGGGCTCGAGTTATAAAAGACGTTAGATTTCAGTTTTTTTTTTTTCCTGTGCAGCAAAATGCACAATAGAAAAACGTGGCCGTGTTTGATTGGGCAATGCACAATAGAAAGCACGTGTCGGTGTTTTGATTGGGTAATGCACAATAGAAGGCACGTGGCGCTGTTTACTTTGGTTATTTAAAGCAAACCACGTAATCCAAGATCATGAAGAGTTCTGTGATGCGTTGTTTGGATTACTGAAGATCGGCATTGCGTTGGCTTAATCGATTTCTTCTTGGGGCGCTCAAAGCACATACAAAGAATGGCATACGCTTTTCGCGGTAAACCCACACTAAAAGATGTCAAGCGTCAGCTTCGAAACGGGTCGTTCCGCGAACTGAATGAAAGAAGAATATACTCGAATGTAACTGAAATGGACGCAACAATTGAAAGTGATACAAGTCAAAACACTAATTCTTTAATAAGCAGCGGGTACCTTATTGAGAACTACTCTAAAGATGACAGCGACAAAGAAAATAACTCCACAAACAAATGGACGCTATATTGGAATCTTCTGAAGACAAAGTAAAAACATTTTCACCGCGAACAAATAGCCTCCCGC